>JASDQU011102665.1:7234-24705 GCA_032191745.1 Picea mariana | reverse complement strand
AGTCAAGGAGGAATATTTAAATGATAAAGTAATGAAGAACTTTCTAATTATGGAAAGTGGTTAACCCTAAAAATAAGGAAAATAGGTTAAGTGACCTATAAATGGGTTAAGTGACCTAGAAATAGGTTAAGTGACCTAGAAATGGGTTAAGTGACCTAGAAATAGGCTAAGTGACCAAGAAATGGGTTAAGTGACCTAAAAGATGGAGAGTATAAATAAGAGACAAGGCTCTCTCATTTTAAAATCACACTTGAGCATATTGAATATCTATAAGTGACTGAGGCAACAAAAGGATACCTAAGCCAAATTTCAGAGGGAAGGTGAAAAAAAGAGGGTCGGAATTCAAGGGAGGATAAATTCTTTTGATGATGCTTTCTAAGGTATGTTATTTATAGGTCATATCACCATTTTCGCGATAATGTTTTTTTCTAGAATGATTCAGACTATGAAATTGATAGGACATTGAGGAAACATATTCAAGTATCTGTGGTAAAAAAATTATCTTTTGGGTCATTGTATTTTTGGAGTTACACTACATGGAAAATAGGGTTTGTGGCTAGTCCTGAAACTAGTCTAAAACATGTGTTTTGGGTAAAAACGTCATAACTTATTCAAAATAGATCCAAATTTAGTAAGATAAAATGTGTTGGTTAGAGTACAGTCTATAGTATGTTGTGTAATATTTCTAGATTGATTCAACAAATATTACATGCAGGGCATTCTCTACAACATCGCTCTCCAGAATAAGACATAATTCAGCAAGGTATGCCATTTTTGCTATAAATCATTTTTTGAGGGGTTCCAAGTAGTGACACCTGGAGGAATTGCACAAAAAAAATTGAAGAACATTGTGTATCAGTTTCAAATCTTTATTCATTACAGGTACATGGTTATGATTATTTCAAGTTAGGGTTGTTGACTAATCCAAAACTAGTCATGTGAGACTCAAGAAAAGTTTGATGAAAATGCTAGTCTCTTGTTGTTAAAGTTAAGGAAGGTTTGCAAGTATGTGATCATATACACCAGGTCTAATGCAGAGTTACAAATCATATTTGGATGATGATATTTACGAGGGATTTTGGTTGAGGTACATGTGGGGTACATGGTTGAGACAAGTAGTTGATGAGTTGGCACATACATGAGGTGTATAGTTGATGATGTTGGTACATATTGATGAGTCATAGTTGATGAGTAGTTGACACATGATTGGTACACATTTGGTACTTGGTTGGATGCACTTGTTTATGGTACAAGTTGATTACAGGTTGTTTGGTACAGGTTAGTGCATGGTTGATGCACTTATTTATGGTACAGGTTGATTACATGTTGAGGTACAGGTTGATGTATGGTTGATGCATAGTTCAGGTTTATTGGTACAGGTTTACAACGGTATATATCATAGTGATAGTGTGATAGTGGTTCCATCATTCTACTTCTACTTCAGGGTAGTTGGACGGGGCAAGGACAGGTGGTTGTAGCCACCTTCTGGTTGTATTCGAAGAACATAGGGGGTTGTAGCCTCCTTCTGGTTATAGCCAGAGAATAGGGGAGTTGGAGCTTCCTTCAGGTTGTAGCCTGAGAAACAAGGGGTTGAAGCCTCCTTCCAGTTGTATCTAGAAAACAAAGGAAGTTGGTGCTTCCAATGAATGTAATTCTTCAAGACATATAAGAAAAATCATTTCGTGGTTTTCTCCCTCTTTGGGTTTCCACGTAAAACATTGGTGTACTGTGTATGTGTATGATTGTTTATTTGTTCATTGCTTATTTACACTGCAGTTATTGGATGATAATGCTACATTGATATAACACTTGGATTATATGGTTAAAAAGGATTAAATTGCTCTATTACTGATTCACCCCCCCTCTCAGTAATCCAACACTAACGAGTTCTTTTGAGTGAAATTTGGAGTATTGGATCTCAAGTTATAGCCTTGGGAAGTCGAGGTTCCAAACAAATTTACCGGTAAACCATGGAAACATAAC
Source organism: Picea mariana (assembly GCA_032191745.1). Taxonomy (NCBI): domain Eukaryota; kingdom Viridiplantae; phylum Streptophyta; class Pinopsida; order Pinales; family Pinaceae; genus Picea; species Picea mariana. The sequence continues at coordinate 22,722 of JASDQU011102665.1, read as the reverse complement.
TGATTGTTCTTTTAATTTCTGTAAGAATTATGGCCAAATTCAGCCCTTAAAATCTATCTTATTGTATTTCTCTTCGAATTATCTTTCAAATGAGGTATGCTTTTCCAGAAAAAGACACCCAGATCTTGAGTTGTGAACTTTTGAAGGTCGTTGCTTAGCTATTGTCCATCAAATTAGTGGATCAATCTTATCCCTTCATTTTATTTCGCCTCTTTTAATCCAACATGCATTGTGGTGAGTGAAATTTTGGTGTTTATAATGAAAAATCTTCCACACTTTTCATGTGGAAAAAAGGACATTATGGAGACCTTGGTGTAGCTCTCATGCCTTAAAAAAATACATATCTCAGTAATATTTTGGTCGCCCAGTCACTGCCCAGTCATCACCCAATCAACCTGTGAATGTATGACATGTCACATCCAATCACTACTGAGTTACCTGTCACATGTCAATTGGATATGTGCCCATAAATAACTTAGGATAATAGAAAATAAGAAAGGGAAAAAGAAAAATAAAACGGAATTGAAAATGGAAAAGAAGATTAAAGGAAATGGAAATAAAAGAAAATGGGAAATAAAATAAAATGGGGATATAGATGTAGAAATAAAAGAAAAGAGAGAAAAATGGCTAAGTGTGGAATATGGAGTATGGAAGTATGGAGAGTAGAGTGGAAGAGAAAATGGTTAAGTATGGAGAGTGAAGTGAAAGTAATATGAGACTAAGTACGAGAGAAATAGATAAGGGGATATGAGAGTAATGAGAAAAATGGCTATGTATGGGATAATAATATGAAGAGAGGTGAAGGGATAAGAGAGAAAAATGGTTAAGTGTGGAGATGGATATGAGATGGAAGGTGAGAGAAATGATTAAGTGATGGAGATAGATAGGAGATGGAAGGTGAGAGAAATGAGTAAATGAGGAGAGTACTTAGTCAAAAAATTGAAAATGGAGAGGAAAAAGAGGCACAACACTTAGAAAAAATTGAAAAAATATTATTCTTCTTGCAATTCTTCAAGGCTCTTCTTGCATGAGTATCTTCAGCATACAGACTTGAGGGATACACCATGATCTAATGAGCATGCAAAAATTATTCGTTCTAATATTTTTTTTTTAATTCTAAAGTGAAGAAAACCGAGGTTACCAAATTTTCAATCAACAGGTCTGTCCATACAAATATACAAAATTCATTGCGCAGATAGATCCACAACCTGCAATCACTACTAGGTTTCTCTTCTCATTGTTGCATTATTTTCTCCTTTCCTCGACCTCTTTCTCCGCCTTTGGACAAAACCATCTTCGTGAAGAATGAATGTTTCTTTACTCTCTACCTTGACTTGTCTTTATACTTTAGCCGAAACCCTAATCTATGAATGTGAAAATATAAAGTGAAGGGTTGAAATTCTTGAGTAAAAGGGAATGTGTGTTTTTTTTTTCACTATTTAAACTTGATGAATTTATGAGAATGAGTATGCAATGTATGGTGTGGTATACCCCCAGACGTTTTGGAGCCCTGAGAGAAAATATTGAAATATATGGACAAAATCCTCAACCATAGATAAGCACATGAGAGCCCTGGTGAAGGGAAGGTCATGATATAGGTTGAGGAAGACCACATGTCCTAAATGGAAATCTTGCAATATATGCAAGAAATTTGTCTTCAAAGAACTTAGAAAGCCTTTGATGTCCATAGAACAGTCTTCGATTTCTTGAAGACCTAAAATACCTTAGAGTACCAGTATGATAGAATCCCTAAATTGACTAAGTCCTAAGTCGGGAAGTCATTCTAAGGAAAAATTGTGCTTTGATTCATAATGACTCTTAGTTGTTGATATGGCATGGCGAGTGCATCTCAACCATTCGTCGGAGTAGAGTCCTTTGAAAGTGACAAAGGGTTGGGTTGGGAAGAGTTATGACGATGAAAAGGACCTTAGGCCTTAGATATGTCAGAGGATTAACCGACACAGTTGGATCTGTTAGGATCCTTTTTATGAAGAGATATATGAAATCATAGGAACTGTTGATCTAGCGGAGGATGGATCAAAGGATCTGGACCATAGGTGATGATCATTGTATCATCAGTGGAAGTGAAGTTGGAAGCCTAAGGTTGGGCCAACAAGCCGACGACAATGAAGTATCCATGTAGCCATTGGATATGTCAGAAGGAAGTGTCAACAGATTACAGTCGTTAGATCCTTCTGAAGAGATCGTTGGGACAAGACGATCAGGAGTAGACCTGGAAGTGGTCGTGAGTGTACTTCAATGACGACGATGAAGATTTTGAGAAAGAACGAGAATCGTCGATCTATCAGGGATAAATTGGGTAGAAGATAGTCATTGCATCTATGATGATCTGTTCAGGGGAAAAGGGTTAGTACCCTTAGTTGTTGTGCACTTGTAACCTCCTAACGAAACCAGACCATTGGATGAGGTCTAACGAGGATCATAAGATCTGTCAGAGTGCAAGTTGGTCGGAGTATTTCATGATTCTTGAGTGGGTGCACTATGATGCAGGAACTATGAGAAATTATATGTACCATTGATCGGTGAGTGGACACGATGTAATGATAGTCGTCGATATGTCATGGGTCCCACCTTCTCTTCTAGCGAGTAAGTGTTGGGATGGGTGTTAATAGTCATGGAGGTTAGAGGCATCGACCTAATCAAAGTTGTTGAAGATCAGGGATCGAGAGTCATCGGATCTTGGGGGGGGCGGGTGAACCCATCAAGGTTCATCGTCAGAGCGTGGCAGTGGGGGTGACTTATACTCCGTGGGAGGAGAACCTCAATGACAACGAAAGTTGACACAAGTGATCAGGGTTGTTGACCTGGAGGGATGAATGGGCCAAGTGGCAGGTGCCACGTAGGAGGGAATGAGTGTCTGGGAGCCTCATGGTTGCCACATGGAAATGAGGTGACTTTCATAAATGAAAGCCCAAAAACTTCGGGAAGCTGTAACTTTTGATCCAGAGCTTAGTTTTGTGCATGGTTACAGTTGTTGAAAAGCTCTCAGCGAGCAAAATTAACCTACAAGGTCTATTTAGAGAGATGAAACACTTGGTGAAAGAGGAATTTCGACACCCCACCAACCTAAGTAAGGGTTAGAGGGTTGAGTGTGTTACAATATAAGAGATTTGAATAAGTGATTTCCGCTCACCTTTCTCTATACTTACTTTAAAATATAATGCCAACATAAAAATTATTTTCCTATATTCTTATTTAAAAATAAATGTTTTTCTTTAAGGATTAAGCTTACCTAATGATTGGGTGAAAATAAAAATAAAAAATACATCATTGTTGTCCTTTTTTTCTTTTCTTTTTTTAAGAGATTGCTACAATTATTTTACAAAAATATTTGTTTTTCGTCATTTTTTTTTATTAGGATAATACATCATAGTGCACAATATTTTTTTTCAAATTTGTTTTATACTATTACTTTTTTATGCTATTATTTATTTTTTTAAATAATACATAGTAAAATCATTGACAATATTTTATATTTAAGTCTAAATTTAATAGATTATTTTAGATTTTAAATTATTTTTTTTAGGATAATACATCATAGTGCACAATCTTTTTTTCAAATTTGTTTTATGTTAATACTTATTTTTTAAAATAATACATGATAAAATCATCGACAATATTTATATTTAAGTTTAAATTTAATAAATTATTTTAAATTTGAAAGTCAAGTTTCAACTATATACAATTATATAATCATTGACAATAATTTATATTTATGTTTAAATTTAATAAATTATTTTATATTTGAAAGTCCAATTTCAATTAATTAAATACTTATCTTTTAAAATAATACATGGTAAAATTATTGACAATATTTTATATTTAAATTTAAATTTAGTAGATTATTTTATATTTGAAAGTCAGGTTTCAACTATATACAATTATTTAATCACTGACAATATTTCATATTTAATTTTAAATTTAATAAATTATTTTTTAATTAAAAATCCAGTTTCAACTAATTACATGTATAAAATTATTTATGAGCTATTCAAATAATATATTAATACATTTACGATTATTTGATATATTTTGTTTTACATTAATATCTTTTTTTTCCACTAGATCTAACAATGTCTTGTGCATTAAATTTAATATGCAAATACAATATTAACAAGTAACACATTGGCCGTTGCGTGAAACAAATTTGTTTAATATCAATATTTTTAATTATATCAAATAATGTTTTATGTATTAAATTGAAATTAAAAATAATATTTTATAAATAAAATGAAAGATTATTTTTATTTTCTATATATAATATATGTATTTTCATATTAACCCATAACACACAATGTATACAAATCTGTTTAATATTAATATTTTCCATAATATTAAATAATATTTTATGTATTAAATTTAAATCAAATATAATGTTTAATAAATAAAAGAAAAAATATTTTACTTTATAATGTTTTATAAATAAAAGAAAGATTATTTTATTTTTAGTATGTATTTTGATATTAACCCATAACACGTTTAATATTAATATTTTCAATCAGCCGTTGCGTGAAACAAATTTGTTTAATATCAATATTTTTAATTATATCAATAATGTTTTATGTATTAAATTTAAATTAAAAATAATGTTTTATAAATAAAATGAAAGATTCTTTTTATTTTCTATATATAATATATGTATTTTCATATTAACCCATAACACACAATGTATACAAATTTGTTTAATATTAATATTTTCCATAATATTAAATAATGTTTTATGTATTAAATTTAAATCAAATATAATGTTTAATAAATAAAAGAAAAAATATTTTACTTTATAATGTTTTATTTATAAAAAAAAGATTATTTTACTTTTTAGTATGTATTTTGATATTAACCCATAACACGTTTAATATTAATATTTTCAATCATATATCAAATAATGTTTTATGTATTAAATTTAAATTAAATATAATTTTTTATAAATAAAATCAAAAATTATTTTACTTTTTAGCATGTAATATATGTATTTTGATATTAACACATAATACATTGATCGCTTTGTTTTATGTATTAAATTTAAATCAATATAATGTTTTACAAATAAAATAAAAGATTATTTTATTTTTTAGTATGTAATATATGTATTTTGATATTAAATAACATATTGGCCACAAATTTGTTTAATATTAATATTTTTTAATCCTATCAAATAATGTTTTATGTATTAAATTAAAAGAATGTTTTATGTATTAAATTAAAAGTTTTTATGTATTAAATTAAAAGTTTTGAATATAAAGTAAAAAAATATTTTTTATTTTTATTGTTTTTTTAGGCGTCTAATATTAATATTTTTTAATCCTATCAAATAATGTTTTATGTATTAAATTAAAAGTTTTGAATATAAAGTAAAAAATTATTTTCATTTTTATTGTTTTTGTATGCATCTATGTATGAATAGTAAAAAAATATTTATAAAATTTTAAAAAACGTAAAGTTTCATTAAAATAAGATAATGTTTTCATAATAAATTAAATGTATTATGCACATGATTGATAATAGGGAAAATTTTAGTTGTTAAATTTTGTCTATGAGTTAATTTTCCATATTTTTTTTCTTAATAAAAAGTTGTTAATTTGTATTTTTTTTAAAATAATTTTCCCAAATTTTATAAGATAAAAGTGTTTTAAAAATAGTCCACTTAAAAATAAACATATATCCTTTAACATATATCCTTTAACATTTTCCTAATTAATATAATTTCAATTCAATTTTAAATAAAATTAATCATTTTATTTTTTTTTAAATATAATAACATGTTAAACACTATAATAATACATATACATACTCTCATACTTTCAATAAAATGATAATAAATTATACATATTTTCAATTTCAAATTTAATTTATATTCAAATAAACATTTTCAAAAATATGAATGCTTATCTAGGTTTGTACAGGATAATGTCTTTTTATTTTAAGATTGAATGAGATTTGGTTTGATTGCCTTTGAGAAGCTACCGCTGAAGATAGAAGGAGGCAAGGAGCTACCTCTAAGATAGGAGGCAAGAATATTGCATTCCTATGTTTTGTTTAGGTAGGTACGAGTAACATAAAGCTCATTTGTTTTTCATCGTTTTTCCTTTTTTCCATAAGCAATTTTATCATTGATGTGTAGTAGCTTTTCCATGCTCTATGCTTTTTTAGTGGAATTTGCATCGAATTTCATTATGGCTTGAATTTTAGAATTGATGAGTAATAGCTTTGATATGCTTTCTTTTTTGTTAATAAAATTTGTATAGAAGTTATGGATTGAATAATTCAAACGGTGGAAAGTATATGGAGCATTTAGCATGTTACTCAATGGGAAGTGTAATGGAATTTGCATTGAAGTTATGGTTTGAATTTTAGAATTGATGAGTAGTACCTTTGCCATGCTTTCTTTTTTATTAATAGAATTTGTATCGAATTTATGGATTGAATAATTCAAGCTGTGGAAAGCATATGGAGCATCTAGCATGTTACTCAATGAGAGGTGTGTTGAATAAAAGGATAGAGTATACTACTTTAAAAATAATGGACTAAGCTACACCTTTCAACCCATAATTCAAGACACACACAATATGAACATGGGTCCAATTCTATAGTGACACCATTTTATTAAATGGTGGTCTTCTTGCAACAATTAATATATCATGTATACACAAAGTTGAGGTGAATTTTAATTGGATAGTTTTAAATTCACGTATTTCCAAATTTCTTGCATGAAATATAGTGAGCTATGTGACCTAGGAATATACATTTACATGTATGGAAACTACTATAGTAGGATCATCGGATCATTTGCATGTCTACCTATTTGAAGATTTAAGGCTTCGATCAGAAGTCTTTCTCATACCACAATACATACTCTAATTACTATCTATGAAGTCCTCAACTTGTAGAGGAAGTTGAGGTGATAACGAAATCAAAGATGAGGTTGCATAGCATTGAAAAAGGTCGATCATGGAAACTATCCATTTATTGGTGTGACTTTGACATAATGCTTCGATTCTTAGAAAGGTTTTAATGGAATTAACATTTGAGTTACAATTTCCACCACCAATGTGAGTGGTAGGTCACATATTTGTAATAATTCTTGTCACGAACTAATACATAATGGATATTTGAATTATTTCCAAAGGGTAGCATTGGAAATTTCTAAATGAAGAACATACTATTTGAATCATTGGTGAGACTAATAGAGAATGCATGATAATATCATCTCAAATCATGATGTTCATATGCATAGAAAAAATAAAAATCTCTCCTTTGAATAATGAAAAAAAATGAATGATGTTAAATAAAAGATAAGGAAATCAACTTTTAAAACTACACAAATCATTATAAATCGATTACTGAGAATTCTTGCTAAAAAAATTTAATAAATTTATAAAACTTGAAAATTAACAATATAACCTTCTAGAAAAGGGTAATAAATTTAATATAAAGAAACATCAAGTTTTTTTTATTCGATGTTTTAATGAAAAATTATTTGATGTTTTCAGAAGAGCTTTAAATAAGTGATTTCCCCTCACCTTTCTCTATACTTGCTTAAATATAGTGCCAACATAAAAACTATTCTCCTATACTTTTGTTTAGGAATACATGTTTTTCTTTAAGGATGGGGTGAGAACCGAAAAAAACTACATCATGGTTGTCCCCCTTTTTAGAGTTCGTTGCACAATAGTTTTACAAAAATAGTATTTTTCCTAGATAGTACATCTTATTGCACAATAGTTTTGTGCAAATGTGTTTTTTATGTTAAAATTTATTTTTCAAAATATAAAAAATATTATTTTTTTTCTTTTGGGATAGTACATTTCATTACATAATCTTTTTTATAAAATTTATGTTAATATTTTTTTTTTAAATAATATATGGTAAAATTATTAATAATATTTTATATTTAAATTTAACAATATTTTATATTTAAAAATTAATTTTCAAATAAATAAATATATAAAATCATTAATTTTCAAATAATTAAATATATAAAATTATTTATGAAATATTCAATTGTAATATTAATACATTCACAATTATTTGATATATTTTATTTTACATTAATATCCTTTTTTTTTCAACTATATCAAACAATGTTTTATGCATTAAGTTTAATATCCAAAGAAGATATTAACAGGTAACACATTGGCCATTGTGTGACACAAATTTGAATCCTTTCACAATAATACATCATATTGCACAATCTTTTTGTGCAAATGTGTTTTATGTTAAAATTTATTTTTTTAAATAATAAAAATTGTATTTTTTTCATTTTTTGATAGTACATCACATTGTAAATAAAATTTATTATTTTAAATAATAAAAAATGATTTTTTTGGGGGGACAGTACATTACATTGCACAATCTTTTTTTAAATTTGTTTTATGTTAATATTTATTTTACTAACAATATTTTATATTTAAATTTAACAATATTTGATATTTAGAAATCAATTTTTAAATAAATAAATATACAAAATTATTTATTTTCAAATAATTAATTTTAAATATATAAAATTATTTATAAGATATTTAATTGCAATATTAATACATTTACAATTATTTGGTAGATTAATTTGGTCTTAGTGGATGTTTTTTTTTTTTAAGTAAAAAAGAGGTAGATTCTATTATATTAGCTGCCAAAATATACAGATGTGCTTTGGCTGCCATTTGTTCCGTCGAATTAGCGAAAATCAAAACAATTGACAGCCTATGGTATCCATGTCAAAAAGGGTCGGTCCACCATTTATCCTGCCTGTAGGAAACCAGGGCAGATGGCATCCCAGAGTCTGATTATTAACCAAAGGTATGGAAAATACAACAAGTTTAAACCATAATAGTTCAGGCCAAATTGGTTCTAGAACCATAACTCCAATCAAAATTATAACTCTAACCAGAAACATGACCAAAAGCAATTACCCGGTGGCCTCTGAGGTGGCCATGTTGACATCTTCTTCCTGCGCTCCCACCCTAGTTGGCAGCACGAAAGGTTGTGCACATGTCGGGCATCTCTGCCCTGTTGGCGCGTTAGAGAAAGCATCATATAACATATCAATGCATTGGCTGATGAGAATGGCACAGTGGACTTGGTCCGCCACCTGGCTCTTCAAGTCGAACATCAGATCTAGGTGCTCCGAGTAGAAGAATGGCAGTTGGACACACCATGATTCCTGCATGGTGGATATGGGAGGTGGCACAGGGGCCATGCCACTCTCCCACAACTTGTCACCCTTCCTCGACTTACCGTCCGATCTGGTATCCTCGGCCTCGCTTGTTGTTGCCCCGCTCTGCTGCTCCATGGCTGCTTCCGGACCCTATGACTCTACCTGTTTCTCCTTAGCACTTTCGATGTCAATGTCCGATATTTGTTCGGCTGCGAGTGCAGCCTCCTAAGAGTTCAGCGCCTCTGGAATCTCCTCCTTGATGTAGCAGGTGGGAAACTCCTCCAGCTGGGCTTCCCCATTGTTGCGCTCTTGCTGCTCCCCAGTGGCGTCCATTGTGGTCTCCCCCAGGAGATTGCTTGGTGGCTGTCAATTATCAGGTACAATGAAGAGGAGATGCTCCAGAGGAGCCTGAATTGGCTCTTCCAGAAATTCCTCCTCCACATATTCCATGGGAGGTGTCATGAGCCTTCTTGCCCTATGCATGAGTTTCGTTCGGGCCACAAACAACGCGTGTTCCAGCCGCTGCTGTCTCTTCTGACATGCAACAAAGGTGTACCAGGCAGAGCCACGACATGGCTTCCCTCTCTCTCTCAGCATGGGGATGAGAATTCCTATGTCTAAAATGACGATGGTGTTCATGTATCTACACCAGAGCTCACTGTAGCATGTCTGGTGTGGGCCAAGATCAAAATGGGTAAGGCCATAACAAAGCTTGTTGATATCCGAGAGCATGGACAGGATAGGCTCCTCCATTAAATCTCCCTCCTTAACTGTCTGTGCCTATGGACTGTTCATGCGAGGGAGAAGTCCCATGGCATGAGGCTGGTGATTGGGGCTTGCTCCCATCCTTAATGGTGAGGGGATGGGAGTCGGCTAGCCTTATTTATGGCAAGGCCAGGCTCCATTCTGTGCAGCCTTGTTGTGCGACGTGTCACCCCATATGGGGTTAGTAAGTCCCCATTGGCAAGGGCTTGGCATTGGTTTGAGAGATCAGTGCATGAAGAAGTTTGGGCCTCCCAGTAGATATGTTCCACCTCGGTTGTAACCCCTTTGTTTGCCAGGCAATCTGCTACTTTGTTTGCTTCTCATTTCACATGAGAGAGAATAATGGTCAGATTGGGACAGAGGAGGGATCCAAAATCCTCCAAAAGTCTTGAGAGTCTCCAGCTGGGTGAGATTGTCTGTGGGTTTTCCCCATGGAGAATTTTGATTATTAGTTGGATGATGATATGAGAATCTCCTTCCATAATGACCTTGTTGAAATGATTATCTGTTGCGGTTTGGAGGCCTCTTAAGAGGCTTGTGAGCTCAGTGGCATTTTTTGTGTTTTCTCCCATGAAGCCTACCACAAGGTAAAGTATTTCTCCATTTGAGTTCCTGAGAATTGCACCAAATCTCGCTGGTCCTGGATTCCCTTTTGAGGCTCCATCAAAATTTATCTTTATAAAACCAGTTGGAGGGGGGGTCCAAGTGGTCGGGTTGTTGGGTTGGCAACTGGTCAAAGTCATAGTGGGATGATCATTCAGACTGAGTTGCAAATTTTGGAAAATGCATCGCTCCCCCGGACTACAATTCAAGTCCTCTGGTGTCCAAGGTTTGCTTTTGATTGTTTCTTAGATTAGCTTTTCTATTCTCGATTTGGGGCATACTCTTGTTTCCATATTTGTGCCCATAATTTTGTGGGATGCTTTAGCCATCTCCACCACATTTTGGTGCCAATAACTTGATTGAGCTTTCCAAGATCGTGGAGTCCCAGTTCACCTAGAGATTTGGGTTTGCGGAGCTTATCCCAGCCCACCAGAGCCCACTTCTTGTCAGGTTGATGTCCATGCCATAAGAAGATTCGTTGGAGCTTTTTGATGGCCCTAATGACCGAATTAGGCATTGCCAGGGTAGTGAAGAGGTAGGTGGGAAGGGCTTGCAAGAATGACTTGAGAAGCACCAATCTAGCCGCAATGTTGAGGGTTCTGAAGGTCCATTTATTGAGCCTATTTGAGATGGAGAGAATCAGATTGTCCTAAGAGATGGAACGTGTTGGAGCTCCTGTGAGGGGAATGCCAAGGTAGTTGGACAAAAGGGATCTCTTAGGTATGCCAAGGAATTGAGAAATATGATTCTGTACAACAACCGGTGTATTGAAGAAGTAGAGTTTGGATTTGTCGAGGTTAAGGGCCATACCCGAAGCTTCCACAAAATCAGAGAGAATGGAGTTGATCTTATTGGCTTCGCTTGTTGTAGGGGTGCTCATGAGAAGGGTGTCATCAAAAAACTGACTATGTGAGGGTGTAGGTCGGATGTTGTGCATGGTCAGGCCTTTAATGGAGCCTTCCAGAACCGTTTCCTTGATGTAGCATCCTAGCCCTTTTTCCATCAGAACAAAGAGGAAGGGTGAAATGGGGTCTCCTTTCCTGATGCCCCTGGAAGGGGAGAAGGGTTGGGAAGGCACTCCATTGACTAGTATGGAAAATAAGGCTGAAGAGGTGATATTTAAGATCTAGTTTACCCACTGAATCTTGAAACCAAAGGATTCTAACATGGAGCAAAGGTACTGCCAGCTGACTCTATCAAAATATTTTGAAAGGTCAAGTTTAATGAGCATACCTGGGATTTTGGTCATCTTTAGTGAATGGATCACCTCGTGAGCTAGGATGACATTGTCCATGATTTGTTGTCCTTCCATGTATCCTTCTTGTTCTTTGGAGATGACGAAAGGCTAGATCGGCTTGAGACGTGTGGCTATCACCTTTGTGATGATTTTGTATATGACGTTGCATAGGGAAATTGGTTTGTACTGCTTGGGGTGAGTGACTCTCTCCTCCTTCGGGATGAGAGTGAGAAAAGTGGCATTGAGGGAAGATAGGACTTGGCATGAGGTTCTAGATTCCACCACGACCTGCCAAACTTCTTTCTTGATTAAGTCCTAGCAGTGATGGAAGAAGTCAGTGGTGAAGCCGTCTGGGCCAGACGCTTTCCCTGAGGGCATTCCTTTGACTGCCTGGTCCACTTATTCTTGGGTGATGGGCCTCATTAGGGCTTCATTCTGCTCCAGAGTCATCAACGAGCGTATATGTCTGGTTATCCTCTGAACTTCTTTCTTCCTATCCTCGTTGGTTTTCGTGAGAAGCTCTTTGTAGTAAGTGTTTAATTCTTCTGTGATTTGGGTGTGTTCTCTGATTGAGTTTCCTTGGGCATCCTCCAGTTGAGTTATCTGGTTGATGTATCGGCGGTGCACCATTGATCTATGGAATAACTTTGTGTTCCTCTCACCCTCTTTAAGCCATTGGACTCTGGATTTCTAGCGCCACAGAATTTCTTCTTGCTTTTTCCTTTCTTCTAATTCTACTTGAAGCTCCTCCTCTTCTTTGATTAAGTTTGTGGTTCTGGTTCTTGAGATGAAGGTTTTTTGCAATGCTGCCAGTCTATTTTTTATTTCCTGCATGTGTTGGAATATGTTTCCAAAGGTATTTTTGTTCCAAAGTTTCAGAGAGTGCTTGAATTTTTTGAGGCACTGCTCGAATTTGTACATGCAGGTTCAATGCTCTATTTCTGCCTGGGCCCACCATGACTTTGCTAGCTGATGGAAGTCAAGGTGTGAGGGCCAGAATTTCTCAAAGTGGAAGGGTTTGTATTTTGGTGTTGCCCTTGTTTCCAAACAGAAGGCAATAGGCTAGTGGTCTGAACCTGCCTTTGGGAGAATATTGGCTTCCATGGTAGGATCCTTCTCTAACAATTCTTCCACTACAAGGAAGCGATCTAAATGGCATGCCACCTGCTGATGTCCAATTCTGCGATTGGACCAGGTCAAAATGCCATTGCGGGTTTCAATATCTACTAGATTTAGCTGGTCAATGGGTGTTTTGAACTTACCACTGTCTTTCTCCATCTTTTTGGTTCCACCAGTTTTCTCTTCCAGCGTCAGGATCATGTTGAAGTCTCCCCCCAGTACCTAGTTGGGCGTGCTCAACAATGTTTTGATGTGGATTATCTGTTTCAGGAATCTTTCTTTGTCCTGTTGGCTCTGCGGTCCATAGACATTTGTAATGGCTCCTTCCTTGGTCGACCCTGTGACCGTGAAGTGTGTTGTGAGCGTGCCTATGGTGGAGAAGGGTCGACTCAGTGTGACAATGTTGGGGTTCCATAATATTGTTAATCCTCCATATGCGCCTGTGGAGTCGGAATGTATGAAATCACACCCACGCTAGCTACGATGGAAGATGGTTTATGCTTCTACTCTAGCGCATTTTGTCTCCTGTAGTAGGAGGACATCTGGATTTTCTGCATGAATACAGTCTTGTAGGATCCTTTGTTTGGATCTGTTGTTGAGTCCTCTGATATTCCAGGTGATGATCTTCATCATAATGATTATGGAGGTGGGTGGAGGTATCCCTCCGAGAGCCTTTGGATCTGCCCAGAGTTGAGCATGATATTGCCTACCTCTTTGATGAGTTGTTGGGCAGATTTTCGTCCCCTTCTTTTGCTTTCCCGTGGCATTCGCTTTGAGACTGAGCTTGGATCTGTGGCTATACCCAGCTGCGTTGTGGATCCTGCTGTGGAGTCTAGAAAGAATTTGTGAACCTTGGGGATTTATTCTATAGGGAGGGCATGCAGATCCTTTTGATTGAGAGCTTCCTTGAGTTTTTCAAGATCGATGCCCACTAGAACTTGTTCATCCATCTGCATCTGGATGTCCCCATTTACCCCCACTTTGTCTCCTGGGTTAGCCTCTTTATTTTGCATGGAGGCATGCGTTGTTTGGCTCTTCCCTTTCTCTTGGTTCTTCGGTTTGTGCGAATCTTGGATCTCTTCATCTTCTGGTAGCTAGTTCAGAACGTCATAAGCGTTTTTGGTTGGAATCTTTGGGGCGGTATCTGGATTCTGCCTTCTTAGTGGGTTCCTTTTCCGACCTGTGACTATGGTAAAGCCATCTTTTTGTTTATTTTCTTCATCCTTGGGCTCTTGGGCATTTAGGGGGCAGTCTCAGAAGAGGTGACCATGCTCATGGCATTTTCTACATCGAAAGGGGATGTGTTTGTAGTCAATTGTTTGGTGCCAGTCCTCGTCATGAAATTCCAGAGTAACAGATCTAGGTAAAGCTTTTGACATGTCCGTATAGACACAGATTCAGGGATAGGAGGTGTATTTTCTTTGCTTTGTAGCTTTCGATGATTTGACATATCGCCCCACTATGTTCCTTATTCCCATAAGTATCTTTTCCAACCAAAACTCCTGAGGCAAGGAGTATACTCTGATCCACATTGGAGCCATTATGAAGTCTTCCTTTTCTGGGTTGAAGCGATCTGTTCAGAATCGTAGAAATAACCCAACCGAGTTGTAGAAATATGGATGTTAATCATCATCATCATCAATATTCTTTTGTTTCAAATATATCTAACAATGTATTGTGCATTAAATTTAATATCCAAATAAAATATTAACACGTAACACATTGGCCATTGGCCATTGTGACACAAATTTGTTTAATATTAGTATTTTTAATTCTTTGACACAAATTTATTTAATAATAATGTTTTATGTTTTAAATTTAAATCCAAGATAATGTTCGATTTAATATCCAAATAAGATATTAACAAGTAACACATGGGCCATTATGTGACACAAATTTGTTTAATATTACTATTTTGAATCGAGTGACACACATTTGTTTAATATTAATATTTTTTAATCATATAAATAATGTTTTATAAATAAAATGAAAGAATATTTTAATTTAATATTAGTATTTTGAATCCCGTCACACAAATTTGTTTAATATTAATAATTTTTAATTATATCAAATAATGTTTTTTGTTTTAAATTTAAATCGTAGATAATGTTTTATAAATAAAATGAAAGATTATTTTATTTTTTTAGTATATAATATATATGTTGTATGCATGTACGATATTATGAATAATTAAAAATTTATGTATAATATTTTTATTGAAAATAGTAAAAATGAGATAATTTTTTCATAATAAATGAAATGTATCATATTATTGATAATATGGAAAATGTTAGAGGTTAAATTTTGTTTAAGGATTAATTTTTCATATTTTTTTTTCTAAGAAAGAGTTCAATTTGTTTTTTTTAAATAATTTTTCCAAATTTTATAAGATAAAAGTATTATAAAATTGTCATTTTTTCTAAAAATTATATAAAATTCTTAAAAATTTGATTTTTTTCTACTAAACTATAACTAAACATTTTATAATTGATATTTTAAAAATTAATACAATTACTCAAAATTTCTACAATTTAATATATATATATATATATATATATATATATATATATATATATATATATATATATAATT
>JASDQU011102663.1:4305-17331 GCA_032191745.1 Picea mariana | reverse complement strand
AATACATTTTGTCTTATGGAAATTGGATATGTTATGAAGAAGTTATGATGTTTTTACCCAAAACACCTGTTTTAGACTAGTTTCGGGACTAGCCACAAACTCTATTTTCCATGGCATGTAAATCCAAAAATACATCGACCCACAAGTTGAAATTTGTATCACAGCTACTTGGATATGTTTCCTCAATGGCCTCCCAATTTCATGGTCTGAATAATTCTATAAAAAAATTATTCTGAAAATGGTGAGATGACCTATAAATAACATACCTTAGAAAGAATCATCAAAATAATTTATCCTCCTTTGAATTTCGGCCTTCTTTACTTCACCTTCCCTCTGAAATTAGGCTCATATATCCTTTGGTTACCTCAGTTACTTGTATATATTCAATATGATCAAGTGTGATTAAAATGAGAGAGTCGTGACTCTTATTTATACTTTCATGTAGCTTTCTCAAGGGGTTACCTTTTAACCATCTTAACTCACTTTCCTTATTTTAGGGTTAACCCACTTCTAACCACTTGTAACTTAGTAATTCTCCATTAAATTTGTTATTTAAATAATTTATTTTGTATTTACTTTGACTTATAGTACACTCATCACTTCACTTTATTATTTACCTTCTAAAATATCTTAAACCACTTTGACTACTTTGACCTTTTGGGGCTTCTAGATGACTCATAAGGGTTCTCCAACTTCACATGGCCATAACTCTCTAACCGTGAGGAGTTATGTGATGTTCCACATACCACCAAAAATTGCATGACATTTTTACTATCCATATAGAATATTCTTTTCTACAAATATATCAAAACTCATACCATTATCCATCAAACAAACTTGGGTCCATTACCCAAACCTAGGTTCTCCAACTTCTCATGGCCATAACTCTCTAACCGTGAGGAGTGTTGGCACAAGGGTAGACCTAGGGTTCAACGCTCAAGAATGCACCAACAAAACCCTAACTACTGGCCCTTTAGGCAACACCTGCAAAGAATATGAAGTCTCACCTGAGGTAGAGGTTGGGGTGGTTGCAGGACTCATATGTCTACAGCCTTATCTGGGACACCGATCTGTGATTATATCTTTTACAGGGCACTTAGCATAGATCATTCATCAATATTTAACCCTTATGGTGCTTCGCAAATAGCATAGAGAATTGTTGTATCTACTTAGATTCAAGAAGACTTAGCACTTAGATACATCAAGATAGATTGGATTCACCAGATCAGACACTAAGCATCTTATATATCATATCTAACATTCATTCATATATCACAGACACAAAGCATAACTAGATCTATTTAATCACAACAAGAACTTAGCCAAGAAAGAGATAACCACATTAGAACAAAGAACAGAGCATAATACACACAGTTATCATGGTTCACCCCCACCCTGGGGCTACGTCCACAAAGTCTTATTCTTTATATTATCTTGGTCAAGTGGTTACAACACAGAGATTCAGTGACCTTTACTTTGCACAGGATAGAAGATCTACGCAGCTTGCTAGATCCTTATTCCTTGCACTTTAGAACACAGCTACAACAACTACACTTAGCTTTTCAATCTCCTTACAATAATGCATAAAGCAGTTGAAGTATACATCCAATCACACAGATTCAGCTACTAGCACTAAGCCTTTAGCTATACATCACATAGATGCACTACTACGTATTCTCCTTTACTTACATTGCCTAATTATCTATTTATATATTACAAAATGGGCCTAAGCATGGGTAAACCCATGGGTCGACATCCCTTTCTCATTACATCAACCCAAAACCCTAAAAGGGACCCAAAAATAGGTCTTGCTTCCTTAATTTATTCTTCTTGTTGCGCTCCATCTTTGGCAAGCTGTCGCAGTCCCAAAAACGGTCAAATATGACCAAGTGTTCTTCAAAACTTGGTCAAGGGCCAACATGACCCCAACACTCACATGTGACTCATCCCACGTCACTCAGGTCTGATCAATTCTGCCTCGAATTCCTCAAGCTTGGCTCGAGCTGCTTCGACCTGCTGTAGTGCGACAAATTCTTGCTCAGTAAATTCCTGGATTATTGTGTCATTGAGTGGTCCTTCCAGGCGTTGTTCTATAGTGATGACAACCTATTTGAGTTCAGCTCTCTGGCTTTCAAGTTCAGCAAACAGTTGGCATGCCTTCTCTTGGAGTGGTTGAATTCGTTGAGAGACTTCCATCACTTTACTTTGCAACATGTGTACCTGTTGTTTGGCTGTGCATTGTTCTGTGAACCTCTTCATTCTTTCAACTGGGGTCACAGACTTCAGTTGCGCCTGTAGCACATTTGCATGTTGCTTTGCTTCTTGGAGTTGTGCCTCTAATGTCTACAATTCTGGATTCTTTGCGAGGTTCTCATAAGTCTGGGCACTTCTAGCGCTCAACTGCTTACAATCCAAAGCCAAGGTTTTTAATTGGCCAACTGCGTTACGAGAAGTTGTTTCCCTCAAATCTCTTATTTCTTGTGGAGTCTCGCGCACGGTATGAAGTTTTAGATCTGTGATGCACTGCTGAAGTTGTTGGATTACTTCTTCAAGTTGTGCCACCTGCTATGAGACACGTTCTTCCATCTTCACTTCTATGACCATCACAGAGCAAAGTGCTTTGTGAACTCTTTCCTTTACTTCAAGTTGCTCTGCTAGAAACTGGTCCTTGCTCTGCTATAACTATTCTTTTTCCTCCTCCCACTTCACTTGTAAGGCAATTTTCTCCTGTTCTTTCTTCCTCTGTTGTTCTCTATGTGTGCTCTGTTTTTGTGCTAAAGCATGGGTGGCTTGTGCTATGTCTTCTTGAGATCATCGAAGGCGAGCTTCAAATTTCTTGGTGATCTAGCGTAGTTGAGTGGGCTCATCACATGTTCCTGATATTCTTATTATCAAGGGCACTATAAAAATTGCTTGGCTGGACTGGAGTTCCTACTGCACTTCTTTGAGTTCTCCCTTGATCTGACTGAATAGCGCCTCCTACTTTGCTTCTTTCTTTTCTATGAGCTCTAGTGAAACATCATTCATCATGGTAATTAAGAAGTCAAAGTCATCCAGGGTAAGGGTAGTTTTAAGCATGGTCCGAGTGGCCTTAGATTTCTTTTGGGATGAGGGATTTGGTGGGGTAATCTTCCTTTTCTTGGAGGGATCCTCCTCCTCTCTAGGCAAAGTAACCTCACCTTTGTTTTGCTCAACTTTTGTGCCACCTAGTTCTTCACCATCACCTCCCTTTGTAGGTGAGATCGAAGTAGTCTTCATGGATGTGCTCTGGATATCTTGGACTTCCACATCCTTCTTAGTCTTGCGCGCTCCAGGTGTATCTGGCATAGCTTCAGGTCTATCCACGTCAGACATGTTTGCGGGGTCTCCTACAACAAGGAGGTCTACCGACCATTCCTTGGTAATATCCTCCAAGTCATCTTCTGTCAGCTTGTAGTGTGACTGGAGTTGTTGTTTGTGCTCATCCACGCATGCTGTGATATAGGTGAAGTGACGGTCTACGCTGAATTTCATCAAAGTTATAAACCTATGAAGTGTGTTGGGTGTGATGTGTGGTGTAGACTGGATTTCATTATTCAATTTATTGTAATAAGTGTGGAAGATGACATTGGACTACCATTTCTTGTTCATGTCACTGGAGTACCACAACATACAGAACTTCGTGGCCAGTGGTTCAAAGGGTTTGATCTCTAGAAAAGTGGCTCCCTCTGGTAGTTCCCAAGTGATGAAAGCGATGAGTATGAGCAACCAACTAAAGTGGAACTCATACCCTTGGTCTTGCGCTTGTCTACAGTCAAGATCTAGCTAATTTATAAGGTACTTTTCCCAGTTCATTTGTATTCCCTCCATGCACTTCCCTGCAAGGTCAACTACAAATCTAGTAACCTGTGTGGGTCTGTTTTTGCAGACTAACTTCCCTATGATCAGCTGAAAACCAAGGTGCACTGCTACATTTTCAATGGAGGCTACCTTGTAACCTCGCGTGCCCTTCTCTAGGTTTCCATATGTGTCTTTTATTCGTTGGGTGAGAGCGCAATCTACGGTCTTTCCAGGGTAAAACTTCTGTGGTTCAGGGCCCTACATGCTTAGCCCAGTGATCCAATTGATCAAAATCGGATCCACAGTGATGCGATGGACCAACCATAGGTATCCTCCATGGTAGCAGGACAACAACAATCTGACGCATGCATTTACTTCCTGATGCCTCCTGAAATGTGTAATCTTCATTACATTGAGGAGGGTTGACTACACGAGGTTGTGGGTCCATTGCTGAGGGAAAATATTTGGGTTCATCCCTTTTGTGATAGTTGAGTACTTGTGTAGGGCTAGTGCACTGTAAACCTTGCGATCTCTAAGGTTAAAATCACTAAATTTCAGTGCTGTGAGCTTATCCTGGTCAACATGAACTACGTGCACCCCTTTCGGGAGGTACGCAGTGACCACAATATAGTTGAAGTCTCTGGGTACAATGTCTCAATTCACTGTTCCACTTAGTGGTGGGATATACTTAGGCAAGATACTTGGGATCATCTTCATAGTGGTGAAGTCATTTCCAAGCTTAGATTGCCTTTCTGAAGGCAGTCGGGATGGTCCCGTGTGAGCAGTGGAGGGGGAAGCTGGAAATGCTCCCGAGTATGATGCATGTACACTTGTAGACATTCCTCACTCTAACATGACTCTCTCACTCATTAAGTCAATTAGAACTTCTTCAAATATTTTCTCAATAGCGTTGAGCTCGTCCGACATACAAACTTGGGTCAGCGAGCTCGGGTGCGAAAGGAATTCAGAGGCTACAATGAATAGTATGGGAACAAGGCAATGATATCTGGGTGATTTAATTTCATGTTTCGTGCTCAAATTATCACTTAGCAAAAAGTATTCTCGGTGCATGGCACGACAAAATAAGTAGGGAAACTTAGCAACGGTCTGCTTGCAACAGATATGGGACCTTCATTAACTCTATTCTATCCGTTCTGGTGTTGTCCAATGGTCTAGTGGGAACCCATAATTTTTTTTTGACCCGTTCGGGGTAGAATTTGAATGGGTATATCGGTCCAATGACTATATTTATTCGTCATGGAGGAGTACTCTAGTTCATTGTTCTGATATCTCGGCGAAGTTCCAATTCTGCAATTTTTCTGTCTGTGAAGTATCCTCTAGAACCTTTTGTAACCTTATAGTATTAGCCCTTTTCTTTCTTAACTTTCTAGCCTTCTTCCCAGTGAGCTTCATCTCAGTAATTCTTTTACCATTTTGATGCTTATCTTCTGTGGTCTTAGTTACTTCGCACTGTTGAAAATCTTTCCTAGGGTTCCTTAGTAATACTTCTTTTGTATCAAAAATAGGTAACTCAATCTTCTGCGGATCCTCGAGTGTTCTCTTAGCCTCGACATCAGAGTTTCTAGTATTAAATATCTATGATCTGCCCTTCTATTCTTCAATCAAGTGTGTGATCCTTCTAGTCATAAAGTATTTTAACTCTTGCTTCTTCTATTCCAACACTTCTTCTTCCTATTTTTGTCTGGCTTGTTCTCTATCAATCCAAGGTTTTCCTATGAGGATGGTAAATGGGGCACTGTCTTCAAAAAATTTGATAATCTCAAAGTCTTCCTCTGTCGAAGTTCCATTGATAGTCATAGGTATCCGGGCAAGCCTTCCACATAGGTTTACTATCTTTCCTCTGAATAAACTTTTTCCTCCTAGGGAAGGGATCATGGCAGGATTTCCTATAGATTCCCAAGTTCTTTCTAGCATAATGTTTACTTGTGTTTCTTCATCAAGAATATAGTCAATGTCGAAGTCCCCTATTCTTGTTTCAACTTTCTCCTTTTCTTTGAAGATCTCTGATAGCCTAACATGTCAGTGATCATTCAAGGTGTCTTTCATTTGTAGAAATACCTTTTCTGATTCTTTCTGAGTTTCTACTATTTGTGGATCTTCCTTGAGGTTTTCTTCATTCAGATTCATTCTTTCAAGCTTAGAAATCATGCTAGGGCAATCCAAATCTTCATGGTCCAAAGTTTTTCAACAGAGACAACTAGGTCTTCCACCAGGGCATTCCTTAGCAAGATGTTTCGATCTTCTGCAACTGTAATAGAGGGTTAACCCTCTCTTTCATTTAAATGTTCCCCAACTTCTTCTGTACTGTGCACCGAGATTATGATGGTTAGCCTGCAAAAATTTCTTTCTAGGATCCTGCATCCATTGGTTAGTCCAAAAATTCTTTCTATGCATAGGTATAACATATCTTTCACTATTCCTATCAGACCTATTCATATCAAACTTTATTTTATCTAACAATTCTCTAGTTTTCAGGCTAGGACAAAATCTATCAAGCATACCTAGATTCATGCTTCAGAAACAAGAAATTTCCACTTATCTTACCTATATAGAGCACAAAGATTTCAGATCTAAAATTTGAACTATTCTTACCTTTACTAGAGGCTAGAGCTTACATATCTTACCTTCTTTCTTTTTTTTCTGCGGAAATTTCTACTTTTACCTTTCTCAAAGCATAAAGTGTTCATATCTCACTTATTTTCTTCGGTATCAACCTCTTTCTTGAAGATCTGACCTCTTTCCTTCAGATTTGACCTCTTTTTCCTGACACAAAGCTTCATAGGTCAAATAAAATACTGCACACTAGGGCAAAAGATCTACGCACAGAGATTATTTCGCACAAAGCTTTTTCTTCTTTAGTTCCCAGCAATCACAGTTTCAGGTCTCAGCAATGGAACCATTTGTTGGCACAAGGGAAGACCCAGGGTTCAACGCTCAAGAGCGCACCAACAAAACCCTAACTACTGTCCCTTTTAGCAACACCTCCGAAGCAGATGAAGTCTCACCTGAGGTAGAGGCAGGAGTGGTTGTAGGACTTGGATGTTTGAAACCTTAGATGGGACACTGATCTGTGATTATATATTTACAGGGCACTTAGCATAGATCATTCATCAATATTTAACCCTTATGGCACTTCGCAGATAGCACAGATCATCACAGTATCTACTTAGATTCAAGAAGACATAGCACTTAGATACAACAATATAGATTGGATTCACCAGATTAGACACTAAGCATCTTATATATCAGATCTAACATTCATTCATATATCATAGGCACAAAGCATAACTAGATCTATTTAATCACAGTAAGCACATAGCCAAGAAAGAGATAACCACATTAGAACAACGCATAGAGAATAATACACACATATACCATGGTTCACCCTAACCCTGGGGTTACATCCAAAAAGTCTTATTCTTTATATTATCTTGGTCAAGCGGTTACAGCACAGAGATTCAGTGACCCTTACTTTACACAGGAAAGAAGATCTGCGCAGGTCGCTAGATCCTTCTTCCTTTCACTTCAACACAAATATACAACAACTGCACTTAGCTTTTCAATCTCCTTACAGTCATGCACAGAGCACTTGCAATATACATCCAATCACACAGATCCAACTACTAGCACTAAGCCTTTAGCTATACATCACATATATGCACTACTACGTATTCTCCTTTACTTACATTGCCTAATTTTCTATTTATAGATTACAAAATGGGCCTAAGCGTGGGTAAACCCATGGGCCTACATCCCTTTCTTGTTACATCAACCCAAAACCCTAAAAGGGATGCAAAAATAGGTCTTTTCTGCTTTGCGTTGTGCTCCATCTTTGGAAAGTTGTCGTAGTCCCAAAAACGGTCAAATATGACCAAGTATTCTTCAAAACTTGGTCAAGGGCCAACAAGGAGTTATATGAAGTTCCACATACCACCGAAAATGGAATGAAATGTACTATCCATCTAGAATAGTCTTACCTTCAAATACATTAAAACTCATACCATTATACATGAAACAACATTGGTTCCATTACACAAACCTTTGTGATACCGTAATTCGCTACCAGACTTTCTCCAAGGGTTGACATCAATCAATAAGGGTTGACATCAATCTACAATATCAGTCTCCAATGGTTGACATCAATGGAAACCAAGAATCCATACCAATTTTTCATCAACTTAAGCCAAATGTCTGACAATCTCCCCCTTTGGAATTGATGGCAACACTTAGTCATGATAACATTCATGCTTATACTCCGCATCAATGTTTCTATCTCTCCCCCATTGACATCAATGGAAAAGGGTATATCCCTTTGGGGCTGCTCCCCCTGACTGAACTCTCTTTGGGGTTTCTCCCCCTGTCTACATGCCTTTGATTTTTTTTTGTGTTTATAAGCCTCTGATTACTCTCTCTCCCTTCATATGAATAATATCTCCCCCTTTGACAAAGGGTATCACTCTGAAGTCATATTGCTCATTCTTCCATTGTGAAAATGGCTCCCCTTGGAAACATGCCTCTATTCTCTCTCTCCAATCATTTACCTTTTCATCTAATAAATCTCTCCCCCTTTGTCATCAATGGCAAAGGTATCTTTCCATCTGGGGATTCTCCCCCTAACAGAACTCTTCTTGAAACTAATCCCCTAACCTGAATTGTTCTATTTATGGTGCTTCCTCGTGTACATATAAGATATATAAGATAAGAATTCAAAAGAATTCATTTTGGAGTAGAAATTACTCCTAGTCTTTGGCGAAGATACTCAAAGGCTTCTTGTGGAAGTGGTTTTGTAAAGATGCCTGCCACTTGTTCTTTTGTGCCCACATATTCAACTTTGATGTTCTTCTCTACAGCTTGTTCCTATAGAAAGTGATAATTGATTGGAATGTGATTCATCTTAGAGTGCATCACTGGGTTCTTTGAGATATTGATGGTGCTTATATTATCACAATATATTGAAATGGGATCATCATACTCAACTTGTATATATGTCAAAGTTTGTTTCATCCATAGAACATGTGTACAACATGTTGTTTCTACAATATACTCTACCTCAGTTGTAGATAAGGATATTGATGATTGTTTCTTGCTTAGCCAAGATACTAAAAACTCACCCATTTAGAACGTTGCTCCACTAGTGCTTCGTCGGTCATCAATGCAACCTGCCCAATCTACATCTGTGTAGGCAATAAGTGATATATCCTTTCCTTTTGGATACCATAATCCAAAATCTTATGTTCCTTTGAGATATCTGAAAATCCTCTTCACTACTAATACATGTGATTCCTTTGGTGCTGCTTAAAATCGTGCCACCTGTCCAAATTCCTACATTACATCGGGTCTAGATGTTGTCACATATAGTAAGCTACCAATCATTGACCTATATTTCCTCTGGTCTATAGACTTTGAATCATCATCTTTGCTCAACTTTCAATTGGTTTACATAGGAGTGGTAACTGGTTTGAAATATTCCATTTCAAACCTCTTTACCATTTCTCTGATATACTTAGTTTGAGAAATAAAAATTCTTTGGTTTCTTTGACGTGTCTGAAGACCCAAAATTGATCCAAAAATATCTTTTAAATACTATGGTTGAGTTTTAAAGCATGAGTTAATTAACCATTTAGGAATTTGATGAAAGAGGAAGAATTAATTATGTAACATAACAGCCATAATAATATATACAGATATGGAAATAAGCATAAAGAAACAACAAACTATAACAATGAAGTTGTTAACGGAGTTTGACAATCTCACCTACGTCTTCGGACCTTTGTCTCAGTGGGTGAGGCTTTCTTATTTCTCTTCAAATCTTACAAAGTACATCATAAAAGTTCTAACAGGATTACAAATTGATCTGGTTGTGTTCTTCTAGATCTCAAGAATCCAACATAACTAACAACACTAAAAATGGATGAACGAAGCTCCCAGAAATGGCCCGCAAAGTTTCTCTCCTCAATGGCTTCCCCACATAAAAATGGATTTGTCTTTACAATTCTTCAACATTTATCCTATTCTGAACCTCTTTAAGGCTACCAAAAACCTCTGGTTTATAAAGGCTTGAAGTTGGCAACAAAATACCAACTTCCTCCCAATATCTGGCCTAAAAAAGGGCTTCAGATCCTCCAACAATAGACAAAATCTCCCAAAACTGGCTGAAAATAATTTTTTTTTATTTATTATATGGTTTAAAATCCATAATTTGGATATAAATCAGACACAAACCCCTTCACGTGGACCCTCGGTCACATGCACATCCTCCAAGTGTCCATGGTCTAGGCTGGCGCATTGGCCCCCCTCCTGTCCTGGCTCCTGGTCATATGCATTGGCCATATGGTCACGCCCTCAAGCTCCACGTGCATGAAAAATGGTTAGACCTCCGACCGTTTAGCTCCTGATTATGCGCCCTGGTCGGTGGGCTAGCCCGACCGACCAGCGCTAACCCCACACATTCACGCCAAGGTAAAAGCACTTGGTTATATGGTATAGTCATATGGGTGTTCTCCAAGGCTATACCAAAGAAACATATGCATGCCCACAGTGGAGGAGTGTTTATATGAGATGGTTGTATGGTGTTACATTGGGGGCTGGGGCTAGCCCCCAACCCTTTTCTCTGCCAAATGAACCTCCAATGCAATTCAAATATAAATTTTAAAACTTATATAACAAGAACTAAAGTGGGTGGGTTGGTAGCCCGACCCTACCAAGACACTTATGCCTGGACCGGAGGCCACGGGTTCTACTCCGGTGGAGTCCATACAATTTTTCACAACAACCAACCAATGAAGGGGTGCCATGTGGTAGCCCATGACTGGGATACGTGGTACCATACCATTTGTTCTATACCTGATACGTTATCTACCCCTTTAGCACTTGCCCAATCATCCTTCCAGTCCAGTCAGTTGCCATGTGTCATACAGTTGTACGGACCTTGCCACGTCAGCCCATGCCAACTCAGTTGTTCGGACGTGCCACGTGTCACCCTTGCAGTGGTTCCACATGTCACAATATGACTCATCCACCTGTCAGCCATCAACTGCCTAGTCAACATGCCAATGCAATGCCATGTCACTTGTACAGCCATACAGATTGTATGTTCATCTTCCACGTCAAAACTGTACGGACTATACAGTCAGCAAAAAAATTGCCTATTTGGAAAAACAAATAGTCCACAATATCTTTCGCATACGATTTACGTTTAAGTCCATTCAAGTTTCTTTGGATTTGTAATGATGAGGCCTACGCACAAGTCTGTTTTGAAGTGATTCTGAGCACTTTTATTTTTAGGCCTTCCTGGACCCATTTTGGCTCCTAGATCCATTTTTTGGATCAATCCTCCCCACTAAGACCTTTTGGTCCTCCAAAAGGTTAAAAAATTTACCTTACTGATTACGTACTCATAAGTATAAAACTAAACACTATGTTGTACAAAATGATGTTATAACAGATCATCATTACAACATGTGTGATTACATTAATGGAAGAAAAATAAAATGAAGATGTGACATCCACTTCTGGGAAAACCAAGTGAATGGTTTCTTTCCTTCATGTTGTTTCTCTTTATTCGCTGGTACTTCCTCTTCCTTTGTGAGTACATGCACAATCATTTTGTCCTTCTTTGGATGAATCTCCAGATTAAGCTTCCAACATTTAGCCTTTTGATGTCCACCCTTGTTGCAATAAGTGCAGTGGTTTTTTGACATCCAAACTTGTTTTCCCTTCTCTTTCTTCCATTGTGGAGTTGAGTCTTTATGTCGTGTCTCCTTCTTGGTCGACATAAATTTCTTGTACAAATATTGTCTCTTCCAACACTTGGCCACACAATGCTTGGGTGAATGACAAAACATACAAGGATACATATTCCACAAGTTTTGGATTACATGATTATACTTTTTATAACCAAAAAAAAAAAATGGAACAACCATGACCATTATACCTTTCTTTCTTATCTTCACTTTTCTTTGGAGATGAATTGCATTCACTATCACCATCATGGAGTGATACACCATCACCTTTCATGAATTGTTCCCATAATGACTTAGGATGGTCATTTGAAGCATCACTTGCTTCCAATGTTTTGGAGCATTCTCTAATCTCCTCTTCACCATATCCCAATCCTAAATAACTAGGTCTTTCCGCAACTTCTATGGAATTAACGATACCTTGGCCATTATTTCCAAGGCCCTTTCCTTCATAACCCATCTTTTTTCGCAATTTCAAACCTATACCTCTTATATGTTTTTCAAATGCACCAAAAGAACCATCTTGATGGGAACAATGAGAAATTGATGAATGACTTCCACTGCATACCTCAGAGATGATTTATGAATCCGGTGTAGAAGGAAATTCCTTCAATTCTTCTTCTCTTTTGTTGTTCTTTGAATATTTCCCTTGAACCAATCTCTTTTGTTCCAAGTAATCTTCATACAACACTTTCACCATCTCTGCCATGGAAAAGAAAGTATTTTGAAAATCCCTCTCATCTTGAGAAAGTCCCTCTTTAGATGCCATATTCTCACTTTGAGATGTCCAATTTCTTGATCCAATCTCAAGATTCTCTTCAAAAATCACACCGTCCCCATGATTTAGACTTTCCCTGGTAATCATGAAAACTCAAAAACCAACTGTCAACCTTCTCTGATACAACTTGATCTGAAAATATCTTTTAAAGACTATGGTTGAATTGTAAAGAATGAGTTAATTAACCATTTAGGAATTTGATGAAAGAGGAAGAATTAATTATGTAACATAGCATCCATAACAAGATATACAGATATGAAAATAAGCACAAATAAACAACAAACCATAACAACAAAGTTGTTAACGGAGTTCGACAATCTTCCCTACGTCTCTGGGCCTTTGTCTCAGTGGGTGAGGCTTTCTTATTTATCTTCAAAGATTCAAAAGTACATCATAAAAGTTCCAAAAGGATTACAAACTGATATGGCTGTGTTTTTATAGATCTCAAGAATCCAACACAACTGGCGACACTGAAAACGGATGAACAAAGCTCCAAGAAATGGCCCGCAAAGTTTCTCTCCTCAATGGCTTCCCTGCATAAAAATGGATTTGTCTTTATAATTCTTCATCATTTCTCCTATTCTGAACCTCTTTAAGGCTACCAAGAACCTCTAGTTTATATAGGCTTGAAGTTGGCAACAAAATCCCAACTTCCTCCCAATATCTGGC
>JASDQU011102662.1:41607-52636 GCA_032191745.1 Picea mariana | reverse complement strand
ATGCCTTGTAAAAAGGCCATCAGAGGACAAGAAGAAACACACATGTTCTTTGAATAAGTATGGGTGCAATTTTGGATACTAGGGGACATCATCTTAGACATGGATACCATATTTCTTAGTGGCTTTTGGACTACACTTTGGGAGAATATGGACATGAAATTGAAGAGATATACAAAATTCCATCCATATATAGATGGGAATACAAAAGTAATCAACATGACTTTGATGATGCTTTTGAGGGGTTACAATCAGAAGCATCAAAATACCTAGGATGAAAATCTAATCTATATTTATCACTCTTATAACATGACAATCCATACTTCTACTGGTAACTCCCATTTTGAAACTTGCTTTAGGTATTTTCTACCTTCACCCTTAGATGTTGCATATGGACATCAAGGAGGAGTGAGGGAAGAAACCATGGGAGAAGCATTAAAAATAGAGAAGTTTATCAAAAATATTAGGTAGATCCATTTGCAAGTACAAGAGACACCAAATAAGTCACATGAAAGGTACAAGGAACGACGTGATAAACACAAGACCTAAAAATCATTCAAAGTGGGAGATAGAGTTTGGTTACAACTAAATAAGAAAAGACTACAAGGTCTTGGTAAGAAGATCAAGGCTCTACGGTATGGCTCTTGTGAGGTGTTGGTGAAGGTGGGAGATAACGCCTACATACTTAGTCTACCCCAATACATGGACATTTACTCAATAGTGAATGTGGATAATTTGAAACTATGTGAGCCTTCCATGTTATATTAGTAGGAGGAGTAGGTCCTACCTACCATAGAGGACTTAACACTAGATGTTCATGAAGATTTGGTAGAAGACACAATTAAATTTGTAGAAGAATTCCAGAACTACAAGACTATTGGAGTTACTTCACACACACCTAGGATTTCTTTTTCCTAAGGTTTTTCCTTTTTTATTAGTCATAATTAGTCATTATCTAGTCTCCTATATTTTAGGGGAGAATATTTCACCTAGAGAATATTATCTTCAGTTGACACTTCAGTTTGACTAGTTGAGTTGAGTCTAGATGTTGCATTGGTTTTATCACCATGCAACATAGGGATCATCACCATGCTAATATGCACTTGCCTTGGGATCATCACCATACTGGAAAATTACCCTTGATTCCTTGATCTACTTCTCACTACGCTCTATTTCAGTCAGTTAACTGAAGACTGGTTGACTAGTTAACTCATCTAGGTGGCAGTTCACTCCCGTAACTGCCTGAGAGACTAGACTAGGTGGCAGTTTACTCCCATAACTGCCTGAGAGACTAGACTAGGTGGCAGTTTACTCCTGTAACTGCTGGTGTGTGTCCAGATCACTCTAGACCACCACTATGGTGCATTGTTTATCCTCCAATGCGCATTTATTGAGTTATACAGAGTATATCATGTGTAAATTATTCATTATTTATTACGGTTAATGAGAATTCTTCCATTCTTTGTCTCCTTCTTCTTATTTCTCAATTTCTCTTTGAAAATGTGTGTGGTATTTTCTAGATAGATCTATCTATGTAGGTTCAACACATTTACATGGTATCAGAGTCGATGGAATGCTAAGCAAAAATCTACACCAAAATTTTTTGCAGGTACAAAAGATTGAAGACAACAGAAAGATGGATTTCCAAAAAGAATTCATTCTTACACCCTATAACTACTTTTCACAAAAGGAGAAAATAGTCATACATCTCCGAACCAGAGAATTGTACAGGTTAACCTTGAATACAGACACAAAACCAACATCATCTATAGAAAAATCCAAGTACTTAAATTGAATGGATGAAGCATTCAGAACAATTTGCAGTCTTATTTCTCCCGATCTCCTTTTTCACATATCTTTATGTAAAACTCCCAATGAAGCCTGAACCACCTTGGAAGGGATCTTTGGAAAATGGGATGAGATGAGGGGATACATGATGGAGGTGGAGTTTTTCACATTGGATCCAAAAATCTTCAGCAATATCCAAGATTTCTTTACAAAATTCAAAGATTTACTATCGCAACTCAAAGCTTGCAGGGTTGATAAGTCTAAGGAGGAAAAACAAATGGTTCTCACCATTCTCTCCAAAATTGGTATTGAATTCTCCATGTTCATTTCCACGTTCCATTCAGTTAGATTCACCTCTGGAGCCACCTGGAAGATGCCTTCTCTTGAGGACTTTATCAAATCCCTGACTCAAGAGCAAACCAAGCTCATCAACATGGGAAAAATCAAAGGCCCAAAGGCGCATGCACTTAATGTGAAATATGGAAGACATCAATATTAKAAATCTAAAGATAAAGACAAAAGGAAATCTCATGCACATCCGAAGAAAGAAGGGTACTCAAAACCCTTCACCAATGCCTCTGGATCCAAAGGTGGAAAGGTAAGAAAAGGGGAGAAATGCACGTATTGTCACAAAGGATTCCATCTAGAATCCACATACATGAAAAAAAATAAATATCTAATGTCTCAAATACTTCAGCAAAACAACCTTGGAGATCACATCCCCGAGGGTGTCAAGAAGAAGAATCCAAAAGATCAGAATCCCAAGAAAGGCAATTCTAACCATGCCTTGATTTCCATCAACTCCTCTCTCGATGTTTGGATTGTAGATTCAGAAGAATCACATCACATGGATACCTCAAAAGAAGTCTATTCTTCATTGGATGCATGCAAAGGTCCTCATATTCTGATGGGGGACAACTCTTCAGTCGAAGTCACCAACGGAATCTTCGAGAATGTGTTGCATGTTACCAAACTTCTCGTCAACCTTATGTCTGTGTATCAAATGACAAATTCTAGCACCAGAAAGAAATTCATATTCACACCAAATGCAGTGGAAGTCTATGACATGAAAACCAAATCCAAGGTTGCTACCGGTGAGGTAAATCATCTATCTAGATTGTATACATTTTCTAAGTTTATTGAACTGGATTATGCTTTACTGCTTACCCATGCTGATGAAAGTAGTAGGATATGGAACGAAAGGTTTGGATTTGAATTTCATATATATGCAACAACTTAGCAAGCAAATATTGGTTGATGGTCTACCGGACATCCATTTCTCCAAGGGTGCGAGGGATGTGTTCTTGGAAAACACCCTCAAGAGAAATTTGACAAAGGAAAGTCTCAGAGAGATTATGCACCTTTAGATATGATCCATAGTGACCTTATGGGTCCTTTTCCGCATCCATCTATCAGCAAAGCGAGGTTTGTTCTCATTTTTGTTGATGATTTCTCACGTTTTACATGGATTTACTTTGTCAGGAAAAAATCTGAGGTCTTTCAACGCCTCAAATATTTCAAAGCCTTGGTTGAGACACAGTCCAAAAAGAAAATCAAATTCCTTCAAACTGATAACGAGGGAGATTATGTCAATCATGAGATCCATAACATTTTCCATGAGGTAGGGATTCCGTTGCATCACACAATTCCCTATACTCTACAGCAAAACAGAATTGTTGAGCGAAAAAACATATCTCTAAAGGAGATGGCATCCTACATGTTGCATGCAAAGTCACTACCACAGATTCTATGGGCTGAAGAACTTAATTGTGCAACATACATCCAAAATAGATCTCCCCATAGATCTGTCAAGGATAAGACCCTCTTCGAGGCTTGGAGCGACCTCAAACCAGAAGTGACCCATTTTCGTATTTTCAGTTCATCTACATGGGCCCAAATTCCATCTGAAAAGAGGAAGGCACTTGATCCACATAGCACTGAGTGTATTTTTGTTGGATACCCCGACGGTGTGAAGGGATATAGAATTATTGATCTTTCCTCAGACTAGCTCATCATTGAACGAAGCGTCCAATTCGAGGAAAGTGTCTCGCATGTACCTCAACAACTACATGCAGACACCTTCATTCTTCCACCTGTCCTAGATGATGAGCATGCACATGATAACTCTTCTTCAAATGAGAGTTTTGATTCAGTGAACCCAGATGATTCATATACAGAGTCAGTACAATCAGATGCAGATTCAAAGCATCGAGATGCAGTTGCAGAGCCATAGCAGAGGCCCAAGTGGGCACAGACTACTCTTTAGGATGCATTGGATCTCGTCAGTGATCCAACAGATACTAGGAGGACTCGATTTGATTTCGAGGAGCCTCATGTTTCACTCACTGCCACTAAATCGTTTCCCTCCAAGCATATTTTCTTGGTTTAGTCTTCAGATCCACAGTCTTATGGTGAGGCTGCTGGAAATCCCTTTTGGGAATCCACCATGCAGGAGGAGAACAACTCCCTCCTCTAGAACCAAACTTGGGATCTGGTTCCTCTTCCTTCTAGAAGGAAAATTGTCAGATGCAGATGGGTCTACAAGACCAAGAGCGCAGTGGATGGATAGATTAGCAGACACAAAGCCAGGCTTGTTGCCAAAGGCTTTCAGAAGGTGCATGGTATTGACTGTGATGAGACCTTCGATCCAGTAGTGAAGATGGATTCCATATGATTGACACTTTCCATTGTGACAACCAAGGGATGGGAAGTCCATGAGATGGACGTGAAGGATGCATTTCTTCACGGTGACCTCTCTAAGGAGATCTATATGGATCAGCCCCAGGGATTTATGCAAGATTCATCTTTGGTCTGTCGACTAAAGAAGTTTCTTTATGGCCTCAAGTAGGCTCTGAGGGCATGCTGTGCCAAGATGGAATCCTACATGTTGTCACATAACTTTGTACGTTGTAAATCAGACCCGAATGTCTACATGCTCATGATGGTTGATTCACTTCTACTCTTAGTTTTGTATGTTTATGATTTGTTGATCATCAGTTGCTTGACTTCAACGATTGCTGCAGTCAAGAGGATTCTACATGACAAGTTTTTGATGATGGACATCATTCCGCTACACTTCTTCCTTGGACTCGAGATCAGTCAAGATCCATCAGGCATCAAACTGTCTCAGGCCAAGTATGCACGAGATCTCCTTGAGAGATTTCACATGACATACTGCAATTCTGCTCTGACTCCTTTCCTATCAGGGGTCAAAATTTAGGATGGTGGGGAGACTCCACTGGATGACAACACACTGTACAAACAACTAGTGGGGAGCTTGTTGTATCTCACACACTCCAAACCAGACCTCTCCTATGCAGTTGGTGTGGTTTCTAGGTTCATGCAGTATCTACATGAGCTACATTGGAAGGTTGCAAAGAGTATCCTTCGATACATACAGGGCACCATCACCTTTGGGATTCATTATGCAGTAGAATCTACATTAGATCTCATCGGGTTTACTGATTCTAATTGGGATAGCGATATCACTGATCGCAAGTCCACATCTGGTTACTCACTTAGTCTTGGTTCCGAGCCTATCTGTTGGTCGAGCAAGAAGCAAGTTGTCATTGTTCTATCTTCAGCCGAGGCAGAGTGCAGAGGGGTATTTAACATAGCCATTCAGGCTATGTGGCTACATCATTTTCTCACTACATTGGGAATTCAGTTTCATCAGTCGATCATCATCTAGTGTGACAACCAGAGCACTCTGAAGTTCTGCAAAGATCCATTTCAGAGGTAATGGAGGAAGCACATCGAGATACACATGCACTACATCCAAGACTTAGTACACGAGGGGATCATCGATCTACAGTTCTTTCCTTCAGCAGAACAAACGACATACATTTTCACCAAGACCTTCACTGAGTAGAAGTTCCATTCTCTGCGAAGTTGTTTTGGAGCGAAGGACACAGTTGCCTAGAAACTGCAGTTCTTCTTTTTACATACATTGTACCTTGAGGGAGGGTTTTCCCATGATTTGTTCCCTCTTTCCTCAGTTTTTTTCAGTGTATCTTTTGTCTTTGGGTACCTAACATGGCCTCATTGTCGGGACCCATTCTTTATTTTCACCATAGTGATGTTCAGGGGAGTTGTTGGAGTTACTTCAAAAATACCTAGGATTTATTTTTCCTAAGGTTTTTCCTTGTTTATTAGTCATTATCCAGTCTCCTATATTTTAGGGGAGAATATTCCACCTGGAGAATATTCTCTTCAGTTGACACTTCAGTTTGACTAGTTGAGTTGAGTCTAGATGCTGCATTGGTTTTATTAACATGAAACATTGGGATCATCACCATGATAATGTGTGACTGCCTTGGGATCATCACTAGAATGTTGAATTACCCTTTATTCCTCGATCTACTCCTCACTACACTCTATTTCAATCAGTTAACTGAAGACTAGTTGACTAGTTAACTCAGCTAGGTGGCAGTGCACTCCTGT
This sequence comes from Picea mariana, assembly GCA_032191745.1. Classification (NCBI taxonomy): domain Eukaryota; kingdom Viridiplantae; phylum Streptophyta; class Pinopsida; order Pinales; family Pinaceae; genus Picea; species Picea mariana. Next base: position 46,408 of record JASDQU011102662.1, on the reverse strand, counting down.
AACTGCCTGAGAGACTAGACTAGGTGGCAGTTTACTCCCGTAACTATTGCTAACTATTGTTGTGTGTCCATATCACTCTAGACCACCACTATGGCACATTGGTTCTCCTCCAGTGTGCATTGATTGTGTTATACAGAGTATATCATGTGTAAATTATTCATTATTCATTATTCATTACGGTTAATGAGAATTCTTCCATTCTTTCTCTCCTCCTTCTTCTTTCTCAAATTCTCTCTGCAAATGTGTGTTATTTTCTATCTAGATTTATTCTGTGTAGGTTCAACACATTTACAAAGACATGGGAAACATGACCTTTGGAATATTGGGATGAAAGGATAATTTCCAGGAAAATCAAAATGGTACTCCAGGGAGAAGGTAGAGGAAAAATTTCCTCACCTCATTTAATAAATATTTTGGGGACCAAAAGCCTCCCTAAATGGGGAGGTAGGATCTGTATTGGATCATTATATTATTTTTCATCTATTTGGATGCTTTCAAAGTGGAAAAAATTGGAGGTATTAACTTGCAAAGCCATTTTATCGACATGGCTCAATTTGGAAAATTGGGTCCAAAAAAAATCCAAAATATTTCAGATCCATTTTGAGGCATAAAACGACATTGATTTTTGTTCCAAACCCATTCTAGATAAATATTTTACATTCTACATACTGATATCTTTCTAATAGTGTGAGAATCGCCTCAATCAGAGTTCGTATGTGAAATTTATGCCTCCCACAAGTTGAGCTACTATGTTGACCACCATGGTATGAGTAGATGTCACATCAACACCCATCACTCAAAACATGTGGGGATAGAAACATGGGGAATTTCAAGAATATTCTATAAGGTTTAACCATATCACTAATTAAGGGTTGATGAAGTCAAAACCCTACCCCTAGATGGCTATCAGGCTATGTTAAATACTGGGACACTAGGAAGAGAATGGGTTGCATTCTTTTGCATTGTATCTTATTCCATAGATGAGCAAAACATCTAAGAGTATAATTTTGTGAGCATAGAAGAGGAGGAGGAGGATTTTGTAGTATTCGTTTAGGCCATAGTGTCAAAAGGTAACTCTATAGTAAGTTCACGTTCCTTTGTATGTGCATTTTATAACTGAAGCAAATAAAGCAGAGAATAAGCCTCACCTTCTAGCTGAGTTTTCTTCCATATTGTGTTTCCTAGGTCAAATATTGTAATCATTTGTGTGGATGGTTGTTGATATTGAAATGGGAGTTGAATCAATATCAAGTACAATTTATCACTTTTTACAACTTTACTTTTCAATCAAATAATATATCCAATATGAAATAAAGAGCGGAAGAAGAGATACACAGTGCACAATAGATATATGTGGAAATCCACATAGTTTTTTATTATATAATAGAAGATTGCATTCAAAGGAAGCTACAACTTTTGAGATTATCCAACTCCAATTGGAAGGAGCCTCCAACCCCCTAGTTTACAGGTTCCAACCTAAAGGAAGCTACAACTCCCTGTATTCCCCTGATCCAAGTCGAAGGAGGCTACAACCCCCTTTCCTTGCCCCTTCCTTCCACCCTTAAATATGTATGTAAAAGAATCAACTTATCAAAACCATCATCATCATACTGAGTACAAAATATGCATAAAAAACTGTGCCAAGATCTTCAAGAATACACCTCAAATCATGTGCCAAAAAATTGTAATACAAGATATCCTCGCTTGACAGAACCAAACAAATGATAGGGCCTCGCGTGACGAGGCTAGGACCACATGCGAGGGCCTTGTGGGACACTGTATGCTCAACCATCAAGGGCCTACTCAATACAACTTTTCTACCAAAACTTCGTGGCCAAAATTTGCTACCAAAACTTTGCGGGACACTATATACTTGGATGATTCAAATGAGAGGGTATTCCATGTGTATTTATATTGTTTCAAGTAACTCCTTTACTTTCTTTTCGACCTATAACTTCTTATTTGCACTTTCTTTATTTAACTGTAGGGCCGACTTGTATCTTCTTGTTTGCAATTCACATCATCATATTCCAGAGAGCATTTCTCCTCAACCATGTGGAGCCACGTGGAACGACACCTATTTTTGGAAACGACTTGATGAGGGGTATCAATCCATGGATTTTCTACATGCATTTGTAATGTCCTTCATGCTCTTTTTCTTCAACCAATATGTGAGACTTCTAAATTTCTTCTAGGGTTGACATCAATGACAGTCAATTTTCCAACAATCTCCCCCTTTGTCATTGATGGCAACACTTAAGCTCCCCTTGTCATCATGCTCCTGGTATTTCTCTCCCCCTTTGACATCAATGGAAAAGGGTGACTCTTTTCTTTGGGGCTGCTCCCCCTGAGCATATGGCACTCAATAGTACTTCTTCTTTCTTTTCTATCTTCGTATATTTTCTTTCTTTGTTATGGTACTTTTGAGATCTTTTGTGTGACTTAAATTTTCTTTCTCTTTTCTTTGTCTAGGATGTATATATTATTTGGTATTCTTGTTGTTGTCACAACCAATTTTCCTGAGTCTTCTTCTCTCATTTCACATTTTTGGGAATCAAAGTTAAGAGTGTATCCTTGATCACATATTTTACTAACACTAAGGAGATTATGCTTAAGATATTCAACCAATAGGACATTTTATGCTTTTATATTTTTACTTCCAAAATTTACTGCACATTTTCCAAGTATTTTGGCAGATGAGTCATCTCTGAATGCAACACTACCACTTTGTGATGAATTTGGTTTGGTCCCCAGTCATGTGTGTTGAGAAACCACTGTCTATGTACCATTCATATTCTTCTTTATCTTCAATGATCAGTGTTATTCGAAATTATTCCTTGTTTGGATTCTCTTTCCTTCTCTGTATTGTAGTTGTTTATATGATATGAGCATCTTCTTTCATATATGTTCAATCTCGTGGTTTGTGAACAAGATTATTGCATTTGTAGCATACAATATTTTGTTCCATCAGTGTATCAAATGGATTGTAATTTCTATTGACAAATCCATAATCATTTCCATATCTATTGTTTACATGATCATCCCTTGGATATCCATAATCATTTGTGTTTCTCATATAATTGTTTCTTGCATTGATTTTGTAGTGAATTCCTTTGTGTCCAAAGTTTATGCAAGTATAACAATGACCAAGAAAATATTCTCATACTTGATAGGAAGTGACCTTCTTGGTGCTTCACGCCTTCTGAATTATTATCTTTTGTTCTAGTTGGAGGTGTTATGTTCCTGTTGTTCTTCAAATCCCTCTTGATTGTTCTCATACTTGGTAGGAAAGGACCTTCTTGATGTCTCACCCCTTTTGAATTCTGATCTTCTATCATGTTCATGTCGTTCTTCAATTTCTTCTTGATTGTTGATTCCACTTCTTAAGGAGTTTGCATAGATTATATAATTTCCTTCATCTTTCTTGTTCTCTTTATCTCTATTTGAAGTCTCTGAAGTATTATCATATCCAAGTCTTGTCTTATCTATAGGTGATATATGATTGCTAATAATTCCATCTAGCTTTTCAGTACTTCTTCCAAATTTTTCCAACTTTTCCATTGTCAACGTCAACTCTTTTCTTGTGTGATCCAACTTTGATTTTAATTTCTCATAATATTCAAATTTCTCCTTTAAGTTGTCAATTGTCTTTTAAAGCTTATGATTCTCTTCTTCACAATTTTATAATTCGTTTCTCAACTCTCTTTTTTTGTTTCTAAGATTTTTATTTTCATTTTTGACATGCTTCAATTTTTCAAGATTCTCATCATATTCTTGTTCACTTTTTGTGTTGTCTTTTCCACCCCATAAAGAGTCAAAGCTTGTTCCTTCATCAAATTCTTCTTCATAATTGATTTCTTCTATCTCAGAATTTTTGTGGTCATCATTCTGAGTTTCTTGGATTATGAAGAGAACTTCTCTTACATTTTCTTCTTCGTCGCTTTCATCTGAAGAACTCCATTCCTCCTTGGAATAGAGGTGTTTTTTCTTGTGGAAGCTTTTTTTTTTCTTCAAAAGGACATTTCTTAGCATAGTGTCCTATTCTACCACAATTGAAACAATTAAAAGGTAACTTACCTTTGTATTTTCCGGTTCCCCTCTTGAGCTTTCTTACAATATGTGCTTCTTCTTCATCTTAATCATCTCCTGATTTTTCTTCTACCTTGTGTTCCTTGTTCCTAGTTTTCTTCATTGCTTTAAAGGTTGCTTCTCTATTTGATTGTTCATTTTCTATACATGTTCTCATTTCATATGTTGTAAGGGACCCATGTATTTCATCCATTGCCATTTTGGTCAAATCTCTATTTTCTTCAATGGCCGAGACCTTGAAATCATATCTCAAAGGTAGTGATCTCAACACCTTTTGTACAACCAAGGATTCATCAATTTATTCTCCTAATCCTATTATAGAATTGATGACTTCATCTAATATGATTAAGTAGGTAGCAATATCTTCCTTTTCATCCATTTTCAAATTTTCAAACTGTGCTTTGTATCGTTGAAGTTTGACCTGCTTGACTTTCAGATCGCCTTCATAAATATTTTTAAGTTTATCACATACCTCTTTAGTTGTATCACAACCCATCACTTTTCTAGCAAAAGTTGTTGTCAATCCACTTAGGATAACATGCCTAGCCTTTGAATCACAACTCATTAATTTCTTCTCATTCAGATCGGTTGGAGCATCTTCTGGAAATTCATAGTCATTGACAATTGAGAGCCAAATATCCACTCCTAGAGCTGTCAAGTAGGTTTTCATTATGTTTCTCCAGTATGCATAATTTTTTATGTCAAATGGTGA
>JASDQU011102660.1:11834-30472 GCA_032191745.1 Picea mariana | reverse complement strand
GTTGTGATTGGTTTGTGTTGTTGTGATTGGACGACGCAAGAGCATCGTAGCAGAGCGAGGATCAACAGAGATAAGGAGAGCTTTCACAAGTAAGTATATCATCCTTCTTCTCTTGTCCATTCAACACTTTAGAACTAGGGAAAGAGTAGTATTCTGTCACGGTTTGTTCCAGATCTGGGTGGATCTGTGGAGATTGGTCTGTGTCCGCACTCACGAATTTATCCTTGAACAATGATGTTGTCCAGAAGTCCCTAGTAGTAGAGGAGGAGCTTATCAGCGGGGGTCAGAGAAGGACTCTAGTGAGACCAACAGGGCAGGTGTCATCTGGTGCACAACAACATCAAACATCAGCCAGACATACAACAGGATATTGTGGCTTCCATAGGGGATCCACTTTCACTACACCTAGGCAATTGATGCCTCAACAGTGGACACCTTGTTAGGGACCATAGCATCAACAACAACGTCGACCACAACAACAACAATTTAGGCCTGTTCAACAACACAGACTAGGATTCCAGGCCAGTGGGATGTCATCTTCTACTTCGGGTACTAGGAGTATTGGACCGAAGAAGGGGTGTTGGACATGTGGGGAGCCACACTACTAGCGCGAATGCCCTATGGAGAGGACTAGAGCATCTGGATCAGTCGGACCCACTACCGTGGGAGATTTCGGCAAGGCCCATCGGATTCATGCAGTGGTGAATAACCACCAAGAAGAGCACTAGTTGAATGTTCTTGAGACGCCAGGTACTGTCGCTGACCATACCCTTAGTATTTTGATAGATCCAGGTGATACCGAGAGCTTCATTTCTATTACAGCGCTAAAAAGGATTAAGGTATAGGCAGTCAAATAGGACGAGTTTAGATTCATAGAGATGGCTTCTAGAGGTAAACAAAAATTTGGTGGAAAGGTTATGGGTTGCATCCTTAACTTGGGAGAGTTTGTCACCAGGGCCAACCCGTACATCACTATACTAGGATCTTACGACACCGTGATTGGTATGGACTGGATGGAATTGCATGAGGCGATACTCAACTGCAAGATGAAATGATTGAGCTTGGTCGATGATGAGGGGAAAATACGTGTGATTGTGGGATGAAACCAAGGAGTTTCTCTGAGGTTCATCTCTTCTTTGCAGCTATGGAAGAGCATGCACAAGGGATGTAAGATTTATGTTATCCTTGCATTAAACGAGAAGGGAGTAGCAGAAAGTCTAGAACACCTTCCAGTGGTGAGAGAGTTTGCAAATGAATTTCCGGAGGAGTTACCTGGGATGCCGTCGGAGAGGGAATTGTAGTTTACTATAGACCTAAAACCGAGGACTAAACTAGTAACTAGAATGCCTTATTAGATGTGGACCCCAGAATTACAAGAGTTGAGAATGAAACTAAAGGAGTTGTTGGACCTGGGACTGATACGTCTAAGCATGTCACTGTGGGGTGTGCCTGCTATTTTCATATGAAAGAAGGATGGGTAATGGAGGCTCTACATTGACTACCATCAATTGAACAAGGAAATGATAAAGAATCAGTATCTATTGTAGAGGATTGTTGATCTGTTTGATTAGATGAAGGGTGTGACGGTGTTTTCAAAGATCGATTTGTGATCAGGATACCACTAGTTACAGATTAAGGAAGATGACATCCTTAAGACCCCCTTTAAGATGAGGTATGGGCATTACGAGTTTATTGTTTTACCATTTGGATTGATAAACTCCCTAGGGGTATTTATGAGTTTGATGAATGGGGTGTTCTGTGAGTACTTGGAAAAGTTCATCCATGTATTCATTGACGATATTTTGATTTACTCTCGAACGATGGAGGAGAATGATGAGAACTTAGGCTTGGTACTACAGTGTTTGAGAGAGCACAAATTGTATGGGAAGTTGTCCAAATGCTCATTTTATCAATCTAAGGAAACTGAAGGCTACCAAGATGAAATTTTTAAAATCGAAGGGCCAATCCTTATCCCTCACATACACAAGCTCTCCAATTCAGCAGTCAAGAAAGGCTTTCTTAAACCCTGGATGCAAATCCTCATTGTTCCTATTTTTAAAAATGAGGATATAAACATTCCCTCTAATTATAGGACCATTATGATTAGCCCGATTGTATCCAAGCTTTATGGAATTATTTTGGAAAAGAAGATTAACCTTTGGCTAGAAAGTCATGGTAAAAGAGCTAAATGCTAGTCCGGGTTTAGGAGATATTATTCAACTGTGGACCATGTTGTTACCTTTAGGATCATTGCAGAGGAGTTCCACAATACTAAAACCAATTTATTTTTTTTATTTTGCTAACTTTAGAAAATATTTTGACATGGTTCCTAGGAAAAACCTTTGGAATAGGTTGGAAGAGATACAGGTGCCTCTCGAGTTGAGGGTTGCTACAATAAGGATGTATGAGAACATTATTTATAAGTTTAAGAACACTGAGGGCTGGTCAAAAGAGATTAACTACAATATTAGAGTCAAACAAGGTTGTCCCTTGTCCCCTACCCATTTTGGCATATACATTGACAATTTAGAAGATTTCTTGGAAAAAGCAGGTTGTGTCATCCCTACTCTGACTAGTATAGTCATCAATCTTGTTATTTATGCCGATAATATCATTCTTATGGAAAGGAGTCCCCATGATCTTGAAAACCAACTAAGAATCCTCAAGTAACTTTTCTCTAATATGGGTATGACTGTTAATACCGATAAGACTAAGGTCATGATTATTAAATGTTCTGCGAGTACTTGGAAAAGTTCATCCAAGTATTCATTGATGATATTTTGATTTACTCTCGGATGACGGAGGAGCATGATGAGAACTTGGGCTTGGTACTACAGTGTCTGCGAGAGTACAAATTTTATGGGAAGTTGTCCAAATGCTCATTTTATCAATCTAAGGACACTGAAGGCTACCAAGATGAAATTTTTAAAATCGGAGGGCCAATCCTTATCCCTCACATACACAAGCTCTCCAATTCAGTAGTCAAGAAAGGATTCCCTAAACCCTGGATGGAAATCCTCATTGTTCCTATTTTTAAAAATGGGGATATAAACATTCCCACTAATTATAGGACCATTATGATTAGCCCGATTGTATCCAAGCTTTATGGAATTATTTTGGAAAAGAAGATTAACCTTTGGCTAGAAAGTCACAGTAAAAGAGCTAAAGACTAGTCCGGGTTTAGGAGATATTATTTAACTGTGGACCATATTGTTACCTTTAGGATCATTGCAGAGGAGTTCTGCAATACTAAAACCAATTTATTTTTTTTGTTTTGCTGACTTTAGAAAATATTTTGACTTGGTTCCTAGGAAAAACCTTTGGAATAGGTTGGAAGAGATAAAGGTGCCTCTCGAGTTGAGGGTTTCTACAATAAGGATGTATGAGAACATTATTTATAAGTTTAAGAGCACTGAGGGCTGGTCAAAAGAGATTAACTACAATATCAGAGTCAAACAAGGTTGTCCCTTGTCCCCTACCCTTTTTGGCATATACATTGACAATTTAGAAGATTTCTTGGAAAAAGCAGGTTGTGTCAGCCCTACTCTGACTAGTATAGTCATCAATCTTGTTATTTATGCCGATGATATCATTCTTATGGAAAGGAGTCCCCATGATCTTGAAAACCAACTAAGAATCCTCAAGTAACTTTTCTCTAATATGGGTATGATTGTTAATACTGATAAGACTAAGGTCATGATTATTAAATGTTCCACGAGTACTTGGAAAATTTCATCCAAGTATTCATTGATGATATTTTGATTTACTCTCGGACGATGGAGGAGCATGATGAGAACTTGGGCTTGGTACTATAGTGTCTGCGAGAGCACAAATTTTATGGGAAGTTGTCCAAATGCTCATTTTATCAATCTAAGGACACTGAAGGCTACCAAGATGAAATTTTTAAAATCGGAGGGCCAATCCTTATCCCTCACATACACAAGCTCTCCAATTCAGCAGTCAAGAAAGGCTTCCCTAAACCCTGGATGCAAATCATCATTGTTTCGTATTTTTAAAAATGGGGATATAAACATTCCCTCTAATTATAGGACCATTATGATTAGCTTGATTGTATCCAATCTTTATGGAATTATTTTGGAAAAGAAGATTAACCTTTGGCTAGAAAGTCATGGTAAAAGAGCTAAAGGCTAGTCTGGGTTTAGGAGATATTATTCAACTGTGGACCATATTGTTACCTATAGGATCATTGCAGAGGAGTTCCGCAATACTAAAACCAATTTATTTTTTTTGTTTTGTTGAATTTAGAAAATATTTTGACATGGTTCCTAGGAAAAACCTCTGGAAAAGGTTGGAAGAGATAAAGGTGCCTCTCGAGTTGAGGGTTGCTGCAATAAGGATGTATGATAACATTATTTATAAGTTTAAGAACAGTGAGGGATGGTCAAAAGAGATTAACTACAATATCAAAGTCAAACAAGGTTGTCCCTTGTCCCATACCCTTTTTGGCATATACATTGACAATTTAGAAGATTTCTTGGAAAAAGCAGGTTGTGTTAGCCCTACTCTAACTAGTATAGTCATCAATCTTGTTATTTATGCCGATGATATCATTCTTATGGAAAGGAGTCCCCATGATCTTGAAAACCAACTAAGAATCCTCAAGTAACTTTTCTCTAATATGGGTATGACTATTAATACTGATAAGACTAAGGTCATGATTATTAAATCCAATAAGCTCCCTTATGATACCTTCGTATATGACAACAACAACTTGGAGGAAGTGACTTTATACAAATATCTTGGAATGGATATTAACCACAAGTTGAATTGGAATTATAACATTGAGAAAAGGATTATTGGTGGATGGAAATCTTATTATGGGATTGAAAACAATTGTAAATCAAGTGATCTTTGGAGTTGGGATAAGAAGAAACTTCTCTTTGAGAGAATTTTTACACCTATTATTCTTTACGGATGTGAATTATGGGGATGTAGTATCTCTCGTGAATCCTTGAGAAAGATAGAGAAAATAAAAAATAATTTTATAACCTATAATATCAAAATTAAACGAAATACGCCATATCACATCCTCGTATTAGAAACAAGCTTCCCCCCATTGAGAGCATGGGTATGACTAGATACCTAATGTATAAGAACAAGTTAAACAACATGGAAGATAAGAGGCTTCCTAAAATTGCTTCAAAATCAAGTCATAACCACCATCGACTCAAGCGAGAATGGAATAAAGATGCCTGGTCTTGGCTAAACTATTAAGGAATCATGGAAGACACCATTTTGTAGAATAAAGATGATNAAATGTGGTGTGATAAAGAGTTAGAGGAAAAAATAAAATCAAGGTATTATAAAGATGTAATCAACCCTAATCTAGAAGATCAAACTTATCTATTTGTATTGCCAAGTGTAAAGAAAAAAATAAGCATTGCTAATATAAGAACAAATTATCATGAGCTCCATAGTGAAACTGGGTGGTGGTCAATTCCTAAAATTCCATGCGATGAAAGAGTGTGTCACCTTTGTGACAGTAAGAAGGTTGAAGATGAAAAGAGCTTTCTCTTATATTGTTGAGCCTATACCCATATTAGATCTCATTTTCAAAATATTTGTCACACTACCAACCTTCATAACCTGTTAACTCAACAAAAGTATGGTGATCTTGGAAAGCTTCTCTTAATGCTTTTCGAACACAAAAACAAAATTATAAAGATTCACAAGTAATTGCTTACCCTCTTAAGGTCTGATATACCACTTCAGTATTAGTGGACGTTAATCATCATCATCATTATCATTTTACAATGAAAAGTTATTTTTCTTATGAAATACTTTAAATTATCTTGTTTATGAAATCAATTAAATTTAATTACAAATAACATTATTAGAATCATCTATTACCTTGCAGAAAGAAGATGTGTAGCCTAAAAAGATAGACCATGCAAAAGAAGATGTGTAGTTTTCGATGATCGGTAAGTATGGTTCATAAATTCAAACAACTGAAGCAAGACAAAAGAAATTCCTACGTAGATATATGGAATATTGATAGGTATTATTGGTAAATCCAAGTAGTAAGAGGATGGATCAGAAAGAGCTCATTAAAATTTGAATTTTTCCTCTTCTATCAGCAACAATAAAAAAAGAGTCATGAAAACAAAATGTGTGATCCTCATTCTTAACATATAATTTTAATAAATATATGATACATTCATGCATGTATTCCATGAAAATAAGATTTCATTACATAAAAATAATAAATAAAAAAATTCAAAATAGCATATCATATGGAAAAATGTAAACATTTTATAGTATTATTGTTAAGGTATAGGTAAAATTGACTAACAAAATTAAAAATTCCATCAAAACTGTTACAAGAAGAACATATTCTAAAAATATTCCCTACTCTTCAATTTAAAAAATGTGAAATAATTTTCATTTCAACATTGATAAGTGATATTATTTTAACTAAATTTCTATTGAAAATGAGTTTTTCCATACTATTTTGGATAAACCAGATAAAACAGTAGGAAATAATAGAAAACATGGTAGTACTCAAGTATGTATACTTGTTGACATCATTTACATTTAAAATGATTCATGTCTATATATCTATAATTGGGCACACATGGGTTCAAGATTATATGGCACACATCATATACTCCAATTCGGTAATAGATTTGATTTGTGGCGGTGTATTAAAGTCTTTACGCCTCACAATGGATGATTTTATAGCTTGCAATCTATTTCGGTACATTCTAGGTGAAAAACTTTGATCTATTGGTTTGTAGAGTCCATTTTACGAGTAGGATTTGCTTTGGTGACTTGGGATCTAGAACCCTTCAAATATTTTTTGAGGCCTTAAACAACCATTTTTGGGGTAAAAAATTTGCAAATTAAGCTTGTAGACTATCAATGTTATTCCTCACTTCAAGACCTTTCCACAATGTGAAAATCAATCAAAGTTAGTATGTACTTTGAAGAAGATCGTAGAGGGTCCAAAAACATAACATTAATTTGGGGTTGAAGCATGCAAAAGATCTAACCCTAATCTGATAAGGTTGTGAGGGTATGTTAAAAATTGAGCTCCTAGGAAAGGGAGGGGTCCCATTTTTATTATATTGTTTATTTTTCCATAATTGTGCAAAGCATCTAAAAGTGGGATATCAATGGCAAGCGAAGTCAAGGACCCCCTAGTAGTTTCCATTCAAATTCCATAGTGAATGTCCTTTTATTTATAATTGCATTGCATTTCTAGGTAAATGAAAAGGGGTAATGAAGATAATATTATAATGAAGACCATTTATATTTATATACGCACTTTTTTTCTTTATTATTTATAGATAAATGAGAGAGGTTGTAAGTATTAAATGTTCAAATTTTCAATTTTAAAGTATAAATTTTCAAAGTATAAATTGAAAATATGTTAATTTTATAGTAAAATGATCAATTTAAGATGGAGGAGTTGAGGCTAATGGTGCTATCTCATGACACATTAATGGAAATAAACCGAACAAGCAAAAAAATAATCTCCTAACCTAGAAAAATAATTCTAGGTACTTTTACAATGAATTAGCTTTCCAAATATAAAATTTTTAATTATAGAAATTTTGCATGACTATGTTGAAAATTGTATATGACTATTTCAAATTTATCTAAATTGTTCAAATTTTAATCATAACTTTAAATAAAATCTTTATTTTTCAAAACTTTGCAACCATTGAAATGTTTATTAAAATATATATAAGAAAAAATACACTTTATGATTATTATAATTTTTTAAAAGCAAACATTTAAACATACTTTCTAAATATTTTGTTTATGGAAAACAATACTTTTATGTTGATTGCTTAGTTTTCTTTAATAATAAACAAAAGTCTGATAAAGGGCATTAAATTGTACTAATATTTTTTCATTATTTCATAAAAGACTAAATAGATAATTTGTATTTTTCTTAAATTTAGCATAATTGGTGACTAGGATTATCTAAATGAGAATCAAGTTCAAATTTGGTAGGTAGACTATTACTATCCCTTCAACAACAAGCAAGCTAGTTCTTAATAGGAAACATATGACTTAGTAAGGGTTGAGAGGTATCTAGACACACTCATAAGGTCCCACTTTAGGGGGTGCCTACCCTTCTAGCCTTATCACAATGGAGAATTTGGACGCTAGTAGAGATAATGTGATAAGTAAAGAAATACTAGTGTACAAGGGCAAGTTAACCTCATTTTCAAGATAAAATTGTTACTTAGGTGATCTATAAGGAAATACCTTGATATTTCATATTTATTTTATGCATACACTAAATGTTCCAAGTTTAAGAATTTTTGGGTAACCACCACCAAAATTGGACTAAGTATTTATTAGTAAAATCATAATTTTTTTTTATTAATTAAATTATGTTTTTAAATATATAAAAAAATTCAAATCATATCCCTAAAAGTAAATAGATAAATAAATTTTTTTAACACTTTGAATTCTTATTTAAATGATATAAAAAAAACTACTTTACAAGTTAACTTCAAAAAATAAAAATAAAAAAATACTTAAATTGTGAATCAACCCACTCCAATAATATGAATTTGAATGTTAAAAAACACCATAATCAATGAAAATGAAAACGAAAACCATCCTTTAATTTGATTATTCCAAACTCCAATCTATTATATTCATTTTATAACCATAACTCCATATAAGATATCCACGAAAAAAGCTACTATGTACGAATAATAGTTTGTGTGTCAAAGAAACACCATAATGCATGAGAATGGAAACGAGGGCCAGCGTTTAGTTTGGTTAGTCCAAAAAGTCCAATCTGTTATATTCATCATGTAACCATAACTCTTATAGGTATTCAAAATCTTTAATTTGTTATCCTACTGACTGATTCAGGAAGGATTATCTTTGCTAAGCAGCCTCGGACCCCGTGAGCCTGCACCTTTAGAGCTTGAGCAACATCAGCGGGCTACTTGAGGTTACATTACCATATATATATATATGGAACCGGAAAAAAAAATTGCGCTTATGACATACTTTGGAGTAAACATATATATCGTTGGATGTGACAGAAATTTCAGATTCAGAGAAAGTATACTGCCCCTATTATAACTGTTCGTTTTTTATGGTGTCCTCAAGCTCCCTCTTCCTCCTCATCAAACCCATTTCCAGCAACAGAATGCAAGAAATGCCACCGCTTGTTTTTTTAATTGAGTGTAGGGTTCCTTGGCACGTGAACATGTCATGTCACGATTATGCTTCTCAGTTGAGAGATGCAGATGCAGAGTTCAATTTACTTGCACAAAACCAGAAGTGGAAGCGGTGTCCCAACTTCAAACGCGTGATTGAACGCTCTGATGGTTGCACGCACATTGCTTGAAGGTATATATTTCCTTTCCTGGAGTTTTGTTCATTCAAATAATTTTGGTGTTTTGTGTTTTAATTTTGGTGTTTTATGTTTTAATTTTTTTTAATATTTTAGATATGATATTCAATCAATGAAATCAATGAATTGATTTATGTATGAAATTATTAAAAAGATTATAAATTTATTTATATATTATAATGTTTTTTAATTTTATATAATTAATATTTTAATAATAAATTTGAGTATTTTCAGATGTAGTTATGAATTTTGCTATAAATGCGAGGAAAAATGGGACGATAAATATTGTTAACTTCATTGATGAAGTTCAGCACAATGACGATGATGACTATATTTATGAGGACGAACACTATAAAGATAATAGCATGGAAGATAATGACTACCCATAAATACCAATTTAATTTGATGATAACTTGGAAGATAAAGAGTAGAAGTGAATACCATTATGAACTATATTTGATGAGTGTTTTATTTAAATATTGTATATGAAATACACTTAAACTTTTAGAGTATTAATAGTAATAACTTGTTTTTTACATTTTAATAATATTTATAATTTATAACTTGTGAGTTAAATCATAGGTTGTGTAAAGTGATGAATAGTGATTATGATGAGTTATTTTATATATTTTATTAATATTAAAAACTTGCAATTTATTAATAAATAAATAATATAAGATTAAAATGTATAATAATAAATTTTTAAGTTTTATTTATGTATATAAATAGTAGAAAATTAAATTAAAATAATTTCATATATTGGATTTTTTTTTTTAAATAGAATTTGAATAAGGCATTGATGGAGTATAATTTGGATAAGCTCTCAAGGTGTAGAATAGTTTGTGATGGAGTGTGTTATCAAGGCACTTTGTTCCCATCCCAGTGTTAGCAATAGGATAATATGCGACCAAGTGTCAGGCATGTACATGCCCAACTAGTTGTTGATTTCCCCACTCAACAAAAAAAATGAATATTATATTTTAGTAAGAACTAAAAAAGAAAATATTTTAAGAAAAGAAAATCTATTACACCATATTAATAAGGGGATAATTAATCCTTCCAAATAATTGTAAACAATTATCTCTCTGTATATATGAAATTATTTTTAATTGATAAATATTTTAACAAAATCAATAATTTAAAATTTTACTCTTTTAGATAAATATACTTAGAAGTGATATAATAAATAATTTGTTTTCATAGTAATGGTAGGTTTCTACATAAAAAGATTATGGACCTAAGTCTTAAATTTAAGTCATCATCCCTTCATGATTCCTATAGATGTGTGTTGTAGTCTCTTTAATTGGATGAATTATATGTTCCTTTCAATGTATTGTGTTTGGTAAGTATCTAATAATTGGCTAAGTATTGCAGGAATTTTTTAAAGGGTACAATTTGATATATTCCTACTTTTGAATGAACTTGGTTGAGTAGGACTTAGACGCATTTAACATATTGTAGCTTAAGGGGAAGTTGTGGGAAGAAATTAAGTCAAGATATGTAGTCTAGTTGCAATAGGAATATGCTAGCCAAGCCATTGTGAATAAGGTAAAGCAGTGCTACATGACCTTAGGTGTCGAAATAGAATTTGGAGAAAGTTGTGTTTGCAAAGAAACATTTTGGTAGACTATACAACATCTATGACAGGTGGTATCAAAGATAAATTATGCACTCAACACCAATTTTAAGAAGGAGACATTTGATTGGAGGGTAGTGAGTTGTTTTTAGAAATGTGAGGGCACTTTTCAACTTGTCTAAACATGAATGGGTGGGATATGAGGTTTTTGAATGACTTTAGTAGGTGATCATAGAATGATTTTAAGACTGGATGAAGTAGGATCTTTACACACATAATTGGTAGGTTCTTTGTTGTTTTCATGTAGCAAGATTAATTTGTAAGTTCTTTGTTGTTTTAGATAGCAGGATTAAAGACTAAAGAATCAACCACTTGAAAAATGACTATGTTCAGAAGAAAACCAATGACATACACAAATAATGAATAACCCCTTTTGGCCCGCCTCATGAATACTAAGATGGGAATCATGCAAGAATGTTCACGGAAATAGAGAATATACTTCTCACATTAGAAAAATAAGTGGATAAGTTAATTGAATTTGGTCAAAATCAATCAAGAAATGTGGAATGAGTCACCACCAAGCCCGATCCTTTGAAAAAAAATATTATTCAAATCGATGATCAACACAAGGGGTGAGTGCAAATATAAAAAGTTTATTCAGAGAAATTTAGTATTTCCTGTAAGACCTATAATGGAGGTAGGAGATCAAACAATGACTTTTTTTTAGTAGGATGGAAATATTGTGGATCAAGTAGAAGGATGGTAGTATCCCAAGGATACATATAATATTAGGAAAAAACATGATGTGACAACATAGGAAAAGTGGGTTGCATGATTTCTTTGTGGCCATCACCACTATGTAAAAATATCCCCTTAAAAATTCATATTATTGGAAATAAAGTCAAGAAAAACTAGATTGTAATGTCCCCCATCTTAAGTGGGGAACATTACTTGCATAGAATATTGATAATTTAAATATTTTTCTTTCTAACTAATTTCCTATAGCTTACCAACTACAAATTATACACAATTTCAACTAGATTCTATTACCCATAATTAAATGCATCTATAACTTTCTAAATGAACACAATGCAGCTAATAATTAATATAAAATAGAACATAAAACTATTCTCATTCACAGGGTGAAAGAATAACCATAAAACTCATGAGAAAACTCATAAAATAGATAAACACTTATATTTTAAAAATGTTTGTGCAATCAACTGCTTGGGAAGGACGTTCCACCCAAACATAGACCTCTTCCAAATATCAATAGCATGCCATCCTCAAGATGGGGATAGGGAAGCATGGATCTGTAATTCTGGCTGGTTTTTAGAGGTGAAGCAGAGGCAAAGCCTGGTTATATTTTCTTGACAAAGAACTTTGGGTATATTTTCTTGAGGGTATTTGATAATTTTTTCAATTGATCACGTTCACGTTAATTCTTTGACTTATTTGCATTGTTTTGGGCACTTGCATGTGTGCATGTCACTTAGCCGTGATGGTAAGTATTTCTAGTCTGTGATCCCTTCTCTACAACCTCTACACTATGGTCGGAAACGATAAGGAAGAAGTTGTAGCTGATAACTAGGTCTCACATCTACAACGATACACTGAGAACAATTTGGCATTACCATGGAGGCTCAATTTGGAATTACAAGCGGATTGCGTAGAATTTCATAGATGAAAAATGCAATATCTTTAATCGAGAAGGGCTTATGGTCACAAGGGCTCCGAAGTCTATTGCTATCTCATAATAAGAGTCTTAGATCAATGTCTCAGAGATTTTTTCACAATATGAGATATCTCTGTGTGTTATATTTTAAGTAGACTTCCATCACATCATTGCGAGATTCTATCGGGAATTTAAAGATTTTAATGTACGTGAATTTATCGAGGACACTGATTCACGAAGTGCCCGAGTACAATTTATGGATGTTAGTTACACCTATATAAAAATGTTGCATTCAAGGATAGATAAGCATAAATATATGCTACATTTGAATTTAGGCTCGAATGTACATAGTTTCCCTATCATAATATTGAAGCTCATCTATCTGCATATGTTGATGGGTCTTGAATTATTAACCCACAAAACCATGCACGAGCCTACCCTTGATTATTGATCTGGCTCTGATAAAAACTTCCTATAACGGACACCAGTAGGGAAGATCCTTACCTCAGACAATCTCATTCGTAGAGAATTATCTGCCCCTACCTTTTTCCCTATGTGCACCCATGATGGGGAAACCATGGAGAATATCTTAAATTCTTTCTCCTTTCTCACAATATTGTTGGACTAAGGATCTCTTCTCCTTTGTATCTCTGACCACAGTAGAAAAAATATATCTACAATGAAAAACCAATGATGAAAATCTTCCTTATCCAACCCAATCCTAAATTATGCCTGGAAAATCTTCCCCAAATTTGTTCTTAGGGAAGTCTCGAAGGAACAAAATCACAAAATATTGAAAAATGAGCATATGGGATAAGACCTATTGTGGAAGAAAATTAAAAGTGACATCATGGACACCACTCGCAATGATCAATGGTCAACTCGGGACAGGGATTGTACCACTTAGGATCATCTTACCTTGAAGGAACTGGATTTGCATCTCCCCTTCTCTACCTCTAGTAGTCACATGGAAAATACATATATCACTTCCCCTATCTCATGGAATCCCCCACCCCTATTGGCCTCCCTAAACTCAAATTTGATAGAGCCTCTGAAAGGAATCCTATATTTGTAAGATCAGAGGGTGATTTTCCCAATGACATTGGCACCAATTTCCCATGTTGCATGCCAACTACATAGGAATTGACAACAACAATGTGGTAGAACTTAAAGCTTTGGAAAAAGGTATCACCATTGCATTATAGGAAGGATTTCAGAAATTTATTATCGAGGGGACTCCCAACTCATCATTTTCATGCTCAAAAGGATCCATCAAGGCTCCTCCATCAAAAAAATCTAGTTATATTTAAAATGGGCTCCCTCCCCTCACTTCATCTGTTATATTTAAAATGGCCCCCCTCCCCTCACTTCACACTTCATGTTTACTTACTCACACTTGCACATGCCTAGCCTTCCTGAATCCAATGATAGGGATGATATCCAATGAGGTGATCACTCTCTGAGGCATGCAACCACCTATCCTCCTTGAAATCACTGAATGAATACCCAACCCTCCCCTTCTTCATTTCTCCTCATGCACTATCACTCCACTTTGTGATCCTGGTGGATGGTGTCCTTCCCCTACAATATGATCCTCTCATTTTTCCTTCCGAGAATCATCATGCTATGGATGAAATTATTGCTAGTTATGACATGCATGACTCAATTCGTGGGAATGTGCCAACATTTTCCTATACATGAGCATCTAGATGGGTTGTTTCCCCCCCTTACTCAACTAATTATATTGATTCTTTCCCCCTCTACTCTCATCAATCTATGCATTTCCTTGCTCATTGTCTCTTTAGGTCCCTTCACCTTTCCCTTACTCTATTTCCTTTATTCTCATCCCCTTCTACATGCTCCTATGGCTCAAGTTTGATCCCATCATTGTTGCATAGATGTTCATCATGGATATTAAGCTTCCATAGTATTATTTTTAGATGAGGACTCAATTGTTGACTACCATGCACACACTCCTCCTGAAATTCAATTAGAAATTGGCATTCCTTAAGTTGATGTCAAAGTTCACATGAATTCTATTTCCAATTAGGAGGTCATAGATAACATTCGGTCCTGGGCCCCTGATCCTTTCTTTATGTAGGCACGACAATCTGAATACTTCAAGACCATTTATCTCTACGAGCATCTAAAAATGTTAATGGGTAAAGTTCTAGTGGAAAGACATGAATCGCATAAATAAATCCTCATGTACTTGGATGCTGTGAAACTCCATGTAAATATTGTGCATCATAAGATCAATCTGTTGGCTGAGAAGGTAGTCAATATGGACCACAACTGATCCAGATTATTTATGGAACAAAATGAAATTAGAGATATTACAGTGAAGTGCACATAAATATTACTAGAAACAAGTAAATACAGTAATACATGATTTCTATTAATGAAAGAAATGTACAGAGACTGTAAAAATACAAAGTGAAAGACTCACTATAATGGTGGAAGCTTATCTCTGAGAAGAGATGTGATGACTATGCTCATTCACAAGAATATGACTACAATGAGGCTTTGAAGGCCTTTTTATAATAAACATTAATGCCAAAACCTATATTCTTTTGGTTACTAAGCAACAAAAAAATCCTTACCTGAGACAATCTCATTTGTGTTCTTTGCCCCTACCTTTTTCCCTATGTGCACCCATGATGGGAAACCATGGAGAATATCTTAAATTCATTCTCATTTCTCACAATATTGTTCGCTTAAGGAGATCTTCTCTTTTGTATCTTTGACCACAATAGAAAAAATATCTCTACAATGAAAAAACAATGACGAACATCTACGTTCTCCAATCCAATCCTAAATTATGATTAGAAAATATTCCCCAAATTTCTTCTTAGGGAAAACGAAATCGCAAGATGTTGAAAAATGAGCATATGGGATGAGACCTATTGTGGAAGAAAATTAAAAGTGACATCATGGAGACCACTTTCAATGCTCAATGGTCATCCTTAGGATCATCTTACCTTGAAGGAACTGGATTTGCATCTCGCCTCCTTTACCTCTAGTAGTCACACAAAAAATACAGGCATCACTTCCCCTATCTCATGGACTCCCTCCCTCTATTGGCCTCCTCAAAATCAAACTTGATAGAGCCTGTGAAGGGAATCCTGGATCTGTAAGCTTAGGGGGTGCTTTTCCCAAAGACACTGGCCCCAATTTCCCATGTTGCATGCCAACTACATAGGAATTGACAACAACAATCTGGTAGAACTTCAAGCTTTGGAAAAAGGTCTCACCATTGCATTATAGAAAGGATTTCAGAAATTTATTATCGGGGGGACTCCCAACTCATCATTTTCATGCTCAAAAGGATCCATCAAGGCTCCTCCATCAATAAAATCTAGTTATATTTAAAATCGGCTCCCTCCCCTCACTTCATCCGTTATATTTAAAATGGACCCCCTCCCCTCACTTCACCCTTCATGTTGACTTAGTCACACTTGCACATGCCTAGCCTTCCTGAATCCGATGATAGGGATGATATCCAATGAGGTGACCACTCCGTGAGGCATGCAACCACCTATCCTCCTTGAACTCATTGAATGAATACCCAACCCTCCCCTTCTTCATTTCTCCTCATGCACTATCACTCCACTTTGTGATGATGGGTTATTTTATATATTTTATTAATATTAAAAAATTACAATTTATTTATAAATAAATAATTTAAGATTAAAATGTGTAATAATTAATTTTTAAATATTATATTTTTAATTTTTATTTATGTATATAAATAATAGAAATTTAAATTAAAATAATTTGGTATATTGGAATTTAAAAAAAAAATAGAATTTGAATAAATTCTCTCCTTGTAGAACAATCTATGATGGAGTGTAATTTGGATAAGCTCTTTAGAAACAATCAACTAGACTTATGTTATAGTGTTATCAACACGTGTCATGCATGTACATGCCCTCAACAACATACACAATCTCCTCTCTCCTGAAAAATGGCCTCCATCCACTTCAATGTGACTACACTGGTTGTGTTGCCTGTCATGTCTTAGAGGACTAACTTTCTTCCACTCTCCTCTATGAAAGACATCTCCATGGTCTTGTAGTCGGTGGTGATAGGCCCAAACGTATTGAGCCACTATAGGCCAAGTATTATATTTTTGTCAAGGAGGTCCATCACATAAATGTCCTGTACTAAATCATGCCTACTCAGTGTAAGCCTCATCCCTAGAATGTACCTATAACATGGCATGGTGCTTCCTCCTTCTACCTCCACTTTGAATCCTTCGAAATAAACTGTGGGTATATGCCTGCTTTGTAGCAATGTTGAGTCAATGAAGTTGTGAGAAGTTCCCCCATCAATGAGCACTGACACATTTTTCCCTTGAAAGGCTCCTCTCATCCTGAAGGTGTTGTACATGGGTACCCCACTGATGGATGCCAATGTAGATATCTCCTCTGCTGCACTATCGTGACCTATAGCCTCTTCCTCTGCAGTTTTGTTGGTGTCTGACTCCATGTTTTGGATGTGACCGAAATCCTCATCCTCTATATTATCTTATGTCACCTCAATTTAATGAAATTGGCCATGACCCATACACTTATGGGATGGGTTCCATGGCTCTTTGCATGTGTAGCATATCTATTTTCTTCTTAGTTATCTTCTGGTGTTCTCATCCATCGTGCCTCTACCCTTATCAAACCCCCTTGGGTTTCTTCCTCCTGGGTTCATTGGAGGTCTTTGGACTCTCCTCCCAGTGTTTAGAGCTGGTCTAGGTAGAAATTTTGGTTTTGCATCTAGGCCTAGATCTCTCGTCCTCCATTTACCGTCCTACAAGTTGGTAGGCTTAAAATCCTTAACCCAACCCTTCAAGGGTTCCATCAAATGCTCAGTGAAGAGAATCATGAGTCTAGACTATGACATGTCATGCACCATGACTGCTAGCCTCTGGAGCTCCTCAATATACACCTCTAGTGCTCCTCTTTGTCTGAGCTATGTGGGTTCCCTGAAATGTAGCTATGGATCCCCCTGGTCAAACTTGTCAATGAGCCTCTAAGTAAACTTTCTGTATGCCACTGTCTGATTATGGCCAAGTGTGGCCAATCCATCATACCACCAATCATGAGCTTTGCCATCCAAGTACATGGTGGAAAACTTGATGTCTTCCATCTCCTTCATAGGGTTAAGCTACAGGTAAGTGTCTAGTTTCTGTACCCACATCTGTGCGGTCATCTTGGCCAAACCATCAGAGTATGGAATCTCCATATTCCCATCCCTATGCTCAAACTCATAGATGCTCCTTTGGTACGACCTAAGCTTGTTTCTGAATTTTAATCCACATAACTGATCTAGGGTGATTTACCTATGAGATCATAAGTGCAATGAGTTGTACTCCCTTGATTGTTGATCAAATAGATCATCAAACTCATCCAGATGGTTGGGCTCTGTGTGTTCATTTGTGAATAAGGGTAAGTACGCTCTAGGAGAAGTCCTCCTACCTGTCTATCCCTGTGGTGGTCCCCCTATATGGATTCACTTAGAATCATGATATGGAATATGTTCCTACCTATACCTGTTCCCTCCATGAGATCCACTAGTTTCCTTGTTGGCATAAGATTCTGGACTTTTCCCCTTGTGATTCACCACCATCAACATTTCTAATATCCTTGTTTGGTTTTCATCTACCTTCCTTAAGGTCTATGATATTTCGGCCTGTCCCCTATGGTTTTCCTCCTGGATTTCGTGTAAGTGGTTGACCAATGTACTCTTTGTCTCATGTATGGATTTACGTAGTTCCTGTGTTAAGGATGCCAAACCTTGTGGCTCATTGTCCTCAACTGAAACCTCCATATCAAATTCTACCTCACCTGTTTGTTTCCTCCTTCTTCCCATAAAAATTCCACTGAATTTATGCATGCACTAATACTCTGATTACTACCCTAGTTGTGTTGCGTGTCATCTCTCTGAGGACTACCTTTCTTCCACTCTCCTCTCTGAAAGACATCTCCATGGTATTGTAGTTTGTATTGATAGGCCCCAATGTATTCAACCATTGTACCCCA
>JASDQU011102658.1:14964-30558 GCA_032191745.1 Picea mariana | reverse complement strand
ATCGAGGAGAGTATGAACCGTCGGATCACTCTATGTCGGGAACATATCGTGACCGTCGGATTGCCTAACTACAAATGCATACTAATGCATACTAAAGAAACACACTTTTACCTAACGACATATTAGACCAAGTAGATCTTAACTAACTCCTAAGTGTCTAAATATCCTAACAACAAATAGATGTCCGTTTACAGCAATGAGACATATCAGGGAACTTTTCTAGCTAGCCGTATGTGCTTATGTGCATTCACTTTCTACAACAGCATAGAACTCCAATTCATCTTTGCTTACAAGAAATGGAAGCGACATACCAAGTTATGATTGGTAATATCGAATGTGCTTACTACGATCAAGTTAACCAACTGAAAAACTATAGTTCCAGAAACAAGGAGACCCTTGGTCAATTGCTATCAGCTTTCTTTTACTACTGGGCTTTCATCATGAGTACGCTAATTCTGTCATATCAGTTCGCACTGGAGCATACGAGTTACAGTTGAGTGTTTACAGGAGCATAGCCAGGAAGTATTTAAACATCTCATTGACAGATGGCAGAGGCATTTAAATGTGCAGATTAATGATCAAAGGGATTTGTCTGAGTGGTTGAGAAGGAGCACAAAACATTTGGCAGTGAGAAAGATATCAGGCTTATACACAGTGGTCGATCTACTACACTTGTCAGCAATTTCATGATGCAGTCACAGGTGGCAAAACAGTTACAGAGGTGGCAGAGTATCCCGTATGTGAGGAGCCTTTTCTAATGTATCTGGCAGTTAAGACACCGTATCAGCCAGAATGATCATCTCCAGAATTCTGGGCAGTGGTTAGAGCATTGATCCTCCAGCTAGTAGCGAATCTCTAACCAACCTCCAACATTCACGACTGCTGCATTCATTGGTGTTTGGTGCTATTACAATCTATTTGCCAGCGAATCTTAAACATCCTCCAATATGCCAGATGTCGAGGAAATAGTTATCAATTGTAATTTTCCCTTTAATTTGCTATTCAATTTGTTTGAGGAAACAAATTGACATGTGTCTAGTTGTGTAACTGTTTTCTATTTTCAGAAATAGAGTTGTGAGCTTGCACCTTGAAAGGCTGAGGCAGTTTTTTATTATTTATACACCTGTGAAGGACAAAACAATGGTTTGACTGGGCTGAGGGAGAGGGTTTAGACCTGTGTGAGAGGTATCGACCTGTAGCTTTTATTTTTTCTTTGCTGGAGCTGAGGGCTGTGTTTTAGCTAGAGAATTTCTTTGTAATTTTTAATGATTGATCAGTAATTAGACATACTTTCTGTTACAGGATTCTTGTGTGGAGATATTGGTGGAGTTTTTTCTTTGTTAAATTAATTTTACTGTTATCTTTCTCTTGTTTCAGTTCTCATTATCAAATGATAGTAATAGAGCAGAATTTATCAGTAGATACTCTGCATCTGATTATTTGATAATCTTTATGTTTTTTGCTAAAGCTTAGTTCAAGAATTCTTAGCTGCTCCTTTGCCTGGCTTTTTCCTCCCCTATTTCTTCCTTAAACCGACACCATCATAACTTGATTCGATCCAATATTGCCGCTACCTTGCCCTGTGAAAGGACTTTGTCCAGATCTGAGAATTAAATCACATTGTTTAAAGAGCAGACCCCATTTGCCCAATGGCCCTCCTTGCTGTCCCAAACTAACCATTTAAAAATAAAAAACCCCATACTTTTATAGATAGCCTAACATCTATCCTATTACAAACCAAGTTAAATCTAAAAGAGAGATCCCTCTCTGAGTCTTGGAGGGCTAGATCCAAGACACGAAGCAGTTCGAGGTTACCTCTGTGATTGCCTCCGTAGCCTTAGGAAAATTACAGAGTGCTAACACAATGCATGCTCCCAGCTTTTTGTTTGTTCATGTGTGAATGCAGTTCAACTTTGGGAGGAGGCTTGCAATGAAAGAGCAAGTGAAAGCAAAGGGAGATATTTTACCAGTTCCATAACTTCGTCCAAAGTGTCTTCATCTTCCTCATGGTCCTCATCCTCGTAGCCCTCACTAGACACAACCATACCTTGATCATGGCCTTCACATGCCTCACAACACTTATGACAGATAAAATCAGAGGAATAATACCTTTGACAATGCTTATTAAAGGCTGCATGAAACTATTCCAGGGAGGAGATGCTGGCAGGGGGAAAGGATCGATACCAGTCATGGGCATCCCCATCCAATGAGAACATGAACATCTTCATTAAAATGTCCTCATGATGTATCTCCCACTGATGCATGAGTTCATGAAACTCATGGATATGCCGAGCATGGTTGTCCTCTTTACACTCTCTAAATATGGGAAAATAATCACCCCATTCATCCGTACTAGGGATGACATTAGGAAAACCAAGAACAGTAGAAGAATTAAAAGGAGCAAACCTCCAAGCCAATATTTTTTCCATGTCGAACCAGTGGAGTCGTTGATCGATTCTTTAATCATGGAGTCACTAGGTGAAAGATATGCAGCGTGAGTGTGTCTAGTCTTTGTTCACCATCAAAGACCAGATTTGATTGTTCTGTTTCTCCCAAGGGTTACCAGGTGTGGCCAGAAGCAGCCACACCGAAATAGTGGAGTCGCTAGGTGCAAGCTAAATATTAAAAGGTTCTAATATCTGATGCACCTTCAGAATTAGAAGTTCATTGTTGTTCTACCCAAGAAAAATCTTCAATTCGTCCCCGACAACGACGCCAGAAATGTTAGCACCAGAAGTCACCTCTGGATTGCGGTAGAGGCAAGCCTGATACCCATCAGAGTTTTATGTCACAAGTTGGTTATAAGAGGGTAAAATGGGTGCAATCTCAAGAACATATCGTTTTAACTCAGAAAAACAGACTAATATGCACGAGCAGGTGAGGTCTTGGTTTAAATTCAGTTAGTAAATTGTAGTAAGGGTGAGTAGGAGGAAGACTTCAGTGAGAAAATGTAGAGGTTTGTCGAGGACATCAGGTCATCCAACAACCCAAAGAGGAAAAAATTAAACACAAGATCTTCTTGAATTTAAATCTCAAAGAAACTAAAAGGAATTATGACAACACTATAATAAAACATTCACCATAATACAGTCACAACAATTCATGTGAATCAATCAATCATGAACTCTTTCAGTATTAGAGGCAACAAGATGTAGTAAGGAAAACTCACTGTTATTAAGCAAGAAGTCTCAAATACAGATACATAAATAGAAGCCAGAGGCTTTACTAAAACTTTACCATACGAGATATTTTCTCTACCATCGACCGTAACAAAATATCAAAATTGACTATTTAACTTACAATAGCTTCCCCCCATCAGGGATGTGACTTAGCTATTAAATTCAAAACTTGGCATCTGCATCTTCTTTTGTCAGACACAATCTTAGAATAGTATGGGCTTGCAAGAAAAACCACTTGCAGGGGTTCCACGGGTTGACAATTCTATTTTCCATGGTCGACTCCTCCATGCTTTCTATTTATGGGGTGAGGCGAGGTTTCAACCACCTTCCCCTGCTTTCATTAACTACTTGCATTGGGATCGGGATGGAGCCTGACACCCATGAATTCTCCAGGATTCGTTTACGACTCCTCCAAGTCAAGTCCAGTGCTTCGAAACCACACAAATCTTCTGATGAGACCAAAACAAGCGCTTTCGACCCTTGGCATAGCTCCTATCCATTGCTCCACGTGACCTAGGGTTGTGACCTCATGCTTATCCATATTGATTTTTGGGATTTCGCCTGTCAAGAGTTTTCACTCCCCTTGATTTTAAATATCCCGATGCTTAATCCCACGAAATGACTCATCTAGATCGATGGTCGGACTTTCTTTGATCTTGACGGCTAAGATCATTTCCTTGAATAGTCTCAGCCACCTGCTGCTCGATAGGCACTTTCCCTTTCCTGCTTCTGTATGAACGCGGGCTTTGATCGTGGGCCCAACTCTCAACCACGTGCGATTTCACGTTTCACGAACTCACATTGTGTTCCATGTTGAAATCTCTGAGTCATGAAATCGCAATCGCTCGGATCGGGTGACACACGTCCCTTTGCATTAGACGGACCTGATTAACATAGACATTTTGGGACTCAGGGCTTCGTGCCTTGCTCCATGTTGAAACCTCTGAAACGCGAAATCACGATTTAGCTTATCTTCTACCACATGATCCCCTAGTTGGATGACCTAGATCATTTCACGATTTTGCATTTTGCGAGTCCTCATGAATCTACCCTTTGAACTTTCTAGCTCATGAAATCATGACTATGTTGATTGTGCACCACGTGTCCTTCTAAAATGAACGACCCAGATTATTTTGTGACTTCGCGTTTGGATGAACAACATTTGTGGTTTTTAAAGCCCAACTCTTTCGCACTTGGTCACCCAATGGCCAACTTCAAAGGAAACATCCCCCTGTAGAAATATGTGATAACAGTAGGAGCTGGTTCAACTCCTCAAAGTCAACATTGAAATGAATTGAGAAGCATAAATCATAAGGCCTCCTCCCTCTTCCCCTGTTTCCTCTACCACCATTTCCTCTACTAAAGAAAATCATCTATAAGCGTAAAGCAGAGTTAGAGCTTGCATACAACAACCAATAAACATCAAATACCATTTGCTTAATATAACTTAGAAACAACTCTGTTGATAGCAAAGAACATGAAAGCAATCAAGGAGATACAAATGGAAAGGTCAATCAAGATATCATTTCTGCGTTTCAAGTCTTCAATATCACATAAGTAATTATTATTAAAGAACAAGGGAGAGACAATGTATTTTGGAATATGATCAGATTGTAATGTGCGAAAAATGATGCAATGGTAAGGAAAGATGATGGAACATCTTCAAAATAATTTTTCATCGAACATACATAAAGTCAAAACAATCCCTTTATAATTGCTTTGTCATTTTTTATTCACCCTTTTCTAATCTTTTATTGTCAAAAGTCTACCATGCATAAGGGGGAAAAGGTTATGAAATAAAATGAACATGGAATTGGGATCTAGGAATAACTCATGGAAAGTGAAATTATGGAGAAGTTGGCCCTGAGTAATATAAATTGAATTTATCAAGTATAACTAGTATGCAACATACTTATTCAAAATCTAATCATAACCATGTATATGTCCCCAATCATAACATGCTCTTATTTATAATATCAACATCATTCAGTTAAGAAATATTTAATTTCGTAACACAAGGGGAAAGATAAATGGACATTTGAAATTATATATGAATATGGGAATGAGGAAATAAGTTATGGAATGTGACAACATGAGGGAGTTGATAATGTGTAATGAAACAAAACATTCCAATCCTTAAAATAGATCTCATTCCATTTAATATCAATCCATTAGTAACAAAAACTATCATTTGCAAACATAGGCCAAACTCAATCGAAACCCTTTTTGCCAATTGTAATAATCAACGAATGCACATAAGTTATATCATCCATTCTTCTGAACAATAAGACAAGCAATATGTTTCTTTTAAATTTCTAGCAGATAGTTCGATACAGTTCCTTAAAACCAAACTATCATCAGACCATGCAACTTCTTGTTAAAGTCAAGGTTTGACAATGAAAACATTCATTTGTAAAACTGATGTAAACCATTTCAAAATTTTTTTTTATAAAAAAAAATTGAATAGGGCCGAAGAAGGCATTCGACATGTTCGTTATTTTGAGTTTCCAACACATCAAATATTAATTCAACGAAAATAACAACCACATCCAAAAATTGTTTGATGCATATTGAAACCGGTCGTATCTCAGAAATTGCCAAGAATGGAAACTAGACACATTCATGCTTTCATCATAGCTAGGAAAATTGTCATCGTATTTAAATAGTATATGGTTACCAAAATTCTCTTTGCAAGCTTTAATATACTCTTTTATATGCAAGGATGTGAAACCCTAGGGTTTAACAACAACATACTTTACTTTTGACAACAACCAAACATAACGATAAGATGGATTTTAGATGGTTGGGTTTGAAACCAGACCACAATTTCCCCTTTGTATCATAGCTTGAGACAAAATTTCTAAAGAAAGAAACGCAAGGTGTAATCCCGACATAGATATGGAAAACCCATAACCCTGGTTCGAAGCAGGAGGTGCTACAAATGACACAGACTTCACTCAAGCTGAGTGTTATACACAAAGAGAGTAGGAGGATCAAATGAAACTCATAATGAAGGGAATATCGAGGAACGACCCTCTTTCCTTTTCAAAACAAAAATACAAACACCCAGGATTATGTTATCATCAACCCAAGGTTTATTACCCACGTTCACCATAAAACAAGTCGACGAAGCACAACTCTAAGACAGTTTGAACAAGAACCAACAAGACTTTACAAAAAAAGTTGATGGATATGAACTAGAGAAACAACAATAAGGTGAACCATCATTTCATCCTCAGGAGGAATAACAGAACGAACTCACAAGAAAAGCAACATGAACAKTCAAAATCAATARAGCTCCTTCTAAATTATCATTGCAAAATATTCAATACACATTGATGGGTATTAGCTAGAACAACATACCTTCACTTAGCCGCTTATTTTTCCTTTGAAAATATGAGTTTTCATTGTGAAACAACCATGGTTGAACAAAATAATCTCTCCAGAGCTCAATCCCAAACTAACATAATGAAAATGTCAGAATGCTCAAGGTAACCCAATGAAAATCTCATGTCTATGCATTCAATGCATAAGACCTTACGTCACCTCAACATTTACTTCCTTTCTAGGTCATATTTCCACTAATCAACCTTAGCCAATAATAAAACAACTTACCATGCCAAATCACGTGCTTCGTATCCAAATCAACAAGGTTTTAAAAGCTTAAGGAACGATGACCAACCCAATATTGTTTAGGATTAACCCTTATTTATAACAAACTCGACGATGTGATGGTATATATTTTTCACCATAAATGCTTAAAGAAAGATTCGAATGACACCAATAGGCCATATGAAATCAATATGAAATACTTGTAATATGCCACATGTGTTGTGTTGAACAGAAGACCCAACCTTTTATCATATGACCATTAACATATATATCAAAACATAATATATATGAAATCTCGAAACTTAACATAGCATATGTAAGGTTGTATTGTGATGTTTAGATAGAAATTCATGTTGGGTTGTTGTGATCAACAAGTTTTTTTTAAAGTAAAAATCACCATATTCCTTGCAATAGACTTGTATATGCCATGATAAATTCAATATATACCAACCCTTTAATAATACAATAAAACCACAACTTGTGCATGAATATAATGTGTCATGGACGTCAAATCATTTGTCGCTAATAACCAAGGCAGAGACTTATACCTTTTCAACCATAACTTTTGGAGAAAAATGTGTCAAGAAGACTGAAGAAGACTAAAAATGGTCACCATTTAGAACAAGTGCATGGAAAATTTCTTTTCTTTAACTAGGGGTTCCCACCTATAGTTAAGTATTTATAATATTATATAATAAGATTTTTTTTTTTAAATAGTTCCTTGCAATCATTTGCAGGTTGGGTGGCTTAGTTGGTGATTTTATGAGTCAAGATCTTGCGACTCCATAGGGTAGACAGTTTCTTAATTTTCAAGAACTAAGAATCTTTGGTTTTGCTTATATGAAATTTATAGAAATGTCAACTTTTCTCTGATATACTCTTGCAGAAAAAATAGTATGGAGGGAAGAACAAGAAAGAAGAAGCGGGGCTAGCTATCACTTCATGAATTAGCAAAATTTATGTAGGTTTGGCAATTGCTACATAAGTATTATTACGGACCCAAGAAGATCATCTATCTCTTTCTTCTCTTATAGATTTCACAAGATCAATATAATGTGAAATTGACATGACAAAGCACATAGATTTACAAAATAGAAAATACAATATTAAAAAACTAATTTAATAAAAAATGACCAATAAGGAAAAATCAATTGGGCAATAAGAAAACAGTAAATGGGAAATACATAGTATATACAAGAGATTACAAAACACACATATATAGGAAGCATTAAAAATAATCAATCAAATCAGTCTGGCTCAACATAATGCTTCATATATGAGCCATTAGTTGTAAACAAGAACAATCACTCTTCCATGTACTTAAGCAAATAAGATTTGTTACCTATGACAAAGACGATCTTATATGGACCTAGCCACAATTTCTAAAACTTAGAGTTCTTTCTCTTTTCAGCATAAGCAACATCCCAAAACAATACTTTGTCTTAGACCTTGAAAATGGTATATTTAGCTTTCTTATCAAAATATTTTTTAATGGTTTGCTAAATTTTCTTTAAATTTTCTAAAGCATGCTTTCTATGTTCCTCTAGGGAAAACAAAGCATTAATTATTTGGGAAACATCTGATGAATTTAACTCTTCGACCTGTAATTCCAATCTAAGTGAGGTGAGTTCCAATTCTACAGGCATGATGGCTTCTTGGACATATAACAGTTGAAAAGGGGTATGGCCAGTGCTAGACTTAGTGGTGGTTATATCTACCAAAATAACATAAATATGTAGTGTGTGCCATTGACGAGGTTTATTAGTTGACTCGGCCTGCCCATTTCCTTACAGATAATTGGTAGAAGAAGTGAAGTGTTTCATACCAAATTTGTTAATAAATTGAGTGAATTTCGAAGAAATAAATGCTGGGACATTATCTAAAACAATTTCAAGAGGAAGACCAAAATGAGATAAAATGTTTGATTCCCAAAAAAATATTACATGTTCATCTTGTGCATGTTTAAGTGGTACAACTTCAATCCATTTAGTGAAGTAGTCTATAGCTATGAATACAAAAAAATGTCTTGTAGAAGATGGAGGATTTATGGGACCAATGAAATCTAAACCCCATTTGGCAAATGGAAAATTAGGAAGAACAGACTGTAGAGGCATAGCAGAAAAATTGCCCCCTACCAGTGAATTTTTGACATTTATCACAAGCCCTTGTAAATTTAAAATAATCTTGAAAAATAAAAGTCCAATAATACCCTCTTCTTAGAATTTTAAAGGCAATATTGTTTGCTTCAAAATGACCACCAATTTGTAAATTTGAGTCTGTTGATCCATGTATCTGTCTCAAGATTTTTTGGGCTATAATATGATCAATACATTGTAATAAAAACCCACCAACAGATCTTTGAAATAATGAATTTCCTAAAATAAGATATTTGGAGGATTCGAGACGCAACCCCCTTCATTGATGAGATTCAAAATTATTAGGAAACTTTTGATATTGTAAGTAATAAATTATGTCCTTATACCAAGAATGTTCAACGGAATCAATATTTTGATTTCTGACAAAGAAAAGTGTTGATAAGACATTTTCATTTTCTTCAGAAGAATCACTTGGTTCAGGATGTTGAGCCAAGTGAAGTTGTAAGTCACATCCTTTGATAGTAATAGAAGTAGTAATCGTTAAATCATGTTCTTGAATCTTTGCAAGCTGATGTGCAAGTTTTYCTGAAAGACATGTCCGTCAAAGAAAAAACTTGACAACAAGTAAAGGGATGTTTACCTGTGTGTGCTTGTCGAGGATGAAGTGGTGAAATTTCTCTATAGCCTTAAYGAGAGCATAAGCACATTTTTAAATACAAAAATACTTGATTTCATCATCAAATAAGATCTGACTCATGTAGGCTACATGTTGCTCATTATTTTGATCATCTTTTTGTAGAAGGACAATATAAATTRTTTCTTCTGTTGAGTTCGTATAAATGATAAATTATTTATTAAAGTTTGGCTTCACCAATACCAGTGCTGAACGGATTTCCTTTTTAACTCTTACAAAATCCTTTTCGACATCTTCTGTCCAAGAGAAAGTTTGATCCCTTTTCAGCATGTTATGAATAGGTTTAACCATCACAACAAAATTAACAACAAATCTTATAACAAAACCTTTTCTACCCATGAAATATTGGATTTCCTTTTTAGACATAGGTGTTGGAAGATTTAAGATTGCAGTAACTCTTTCAGGATCTATGTTGATTCCAGAATTTGAGACGATGTGACCAATAAGTTTACCTTGAGTAACTCCATAGACAGACTTGTTAGGATTCAAAGACATACCAAATTTTCTACATCATAAAAAGACTTTCCTAAGATGATCAAAGTGATTTGACCAGGTTTTTGAATAAACAATTAAATCATCAAGATATACTTGAATAATCCTACTAATGAGATCATCAAAATCTATTTGCATAGCTCTTTAGAAAGTGGTCCTGCATTAGATAAACCAAAAGGCATACATTCATAAGAAAAAGTTCCCAAGTGAGTAATACATGTGGTTTTGTATTTATCAGTCCTCTTAACTCTTATTTGATTATAACCTGAAAAACCATCAAGTAAGGACATCATTTGATATCCAACAACTTGTTGTAAAATCAATTCCATATTAGGAAGGGGAAAATTATCTTTAACACTAGATCTGTTTAGTGCACGAAAATACACACACAATCCAACTTTTTAGTTTTCTTTCTTACAGGAACAAGACTAGATACCCGTTTCGAATATTTGACTAGGAAGACATTATGAGCATTCAACCATTTTTCCACTTCCTTTTTTATGGTAGCTTCAAGCGTGAGATTAATAGGTCTTTTTTTCTGCCTAGCCAGTTTTTCTTCTTCCTTAATTGGAATAGCATGTTGGATAATACTAGGATCGAAACCACGGAGATCCTCATAGGACCAGGAAAAAACATCCTTAAGCTCATGGAATAAATCCATGAATTTGGTTTTTTCTTCTTCGGAACATTGTGCTCCAATTTTTAAAACTTTCGATTGTTCAAGATTTCCAGTGTTCAAGGGAATTAGATCCCCTATTTTTCATTTTGACTCCTCTTCTTTATTATCATCATGGCTACCAACATCACTTGTTGAAAATAAGTTGTCGAGAGTGTTACAAGTGAATCCTCCCGTGGACAAGTGGATTACCTCTTGGTATCTAGACCCCTAAAACCAAGACAGAAAGGGTGCTATCATTGGTCACTGAAATCCTTTTAGATCTAATTAAGCTAATATACAAAGAGGAAGGAGAAAAACATGTACCTTGTTAACGATGTTTGTCCTCGCGAAGTCCAAGTTGAGCTTCAACCTCAAGCTCCTCGATAGGTCCTGTAGAAAAAACAAAGATACAACAAGCTTCCTATTCTACTGAGATTAGCTCAAATATAGATCCATCTACTAGAGATAAGTTTATGCAGAACAAACACAAACTTGAAAGAAATAGGCCAAGCATGTATTTATATTAATGAGAACAAATGAAGAGTACTTACAATCCTCTGATGAAGGTGCATCAACTTCTTCCAGCTCTCCTTGTCCAACCCCTTTGCTCAAGTAATCTACACTGATTATGCTTCAATGGCATCTCACTTATGGGATCATAATTTTGGTGTAATTCTCGATCTCCATATCTCAATACCACTTATGAGATCATAAGTTTGGTATCTCTGTCTTTCTATCCATGTATTATATGTTGCCTATGAGATCATAGGTTTCATACCTCCAATCTTTTCATGTACATTTCACCATGAGAAGGCCTCCTTATATAAGATTTGAGAGGCCCAACCACTTGAGATATCTTTGGGATAAGTTGAGGATTCCTCTCCTTCAGTTGTGGATCTCCCCTAAGGTCATGCCTTGAACTCAGATTCGAATCCAACCACCTTCAGAGATTGAGGGGATTCTTCCCTTTTTAATCTCAACAAACAAAAAATTCGCTCAGAAAGGGTAGTTCTCCCCCAAAAAGGTGCACAAAGCATTTCAACACTCCCCCAAAGAAGCCTAGGGAGAACTGGAACTCCTTGACAATGGGTAGGGGAGTGCTGCTTTCCAAAAATCATTTTTAAGTAGTTGTTTTAGTGGCAAAAGGCTTGTACTCCTTGTCAAGTGATTTCTCCTCTTCAAAACTCATCTTTGAGGTGTCTTAAGTGTCCTTATGATGTCATTAGAGGCACGACATAGGCAATATAACAGTATGATGTTTGCGACACTTGTGGTCAAGATGCGACACTTGTGGACAAGATGTGACACTTACAACACTTGTAATGACGAAACTTGCAACACTATTGAAGTGAGTAATTTTGATGTGTAACAGATTGCCCCCCAAAGTGCGAAGTCAGAAGACGATGATGACTGAAGTACTTTGTAGACTTTTTCGAGCAAGGGTATGGACACGAAGAACTTGGTAGATGCTGCACACAACCATCAAACAAATATTATGACATGTTTCAAACCCAAGGCAGGCATACCTATGCTTGAGTGATATAGACTTTTTTAAGGTATGGCCGCCATAGAATACACTAAGGATCCATAATTATATTGACAAAAAGTATAGCCACCAAACATACAACATGGATCTATACTTCCATGACATGAACTGATCGTAGCCACAAAAAATACACTGTGGATCTATGATATAACAAGACATAGCCATAGACCAATACAAAGTGGATCTATGTGATAGTATATGTGTCAATATTCAAGAGAAACTCCATTGCAAACTGGGTAAAGTATATATCAGAGTGAATGACTCAACCCAGGGTCTTCTTACCAATCCCGATGTAGTACGAATCTAACCATTTGAATAGATGTCCTGATGTCGAACATGGCAGAAACCACTTGATTACCGGTTAATGAGGTAAACCATTAACAAGCGCGAGGGAGATCACCATTGATGTCAATGATTCCCAAGGTACTCTAGTACATTCCAACGAATGTGAATGGATGAGCTGAGGTCGAACATCCATGGAATCATCCGATCAGAGGTCAATGATGTAAACCTACTGTCAGATGTGAGGAGGCCTGCAATTGAGGCATGCAGGTCCCAAATTACTAACTGGTTTCTAAGTCTAGCTCCTAGATAATGTGTTGAAGTCGACAAGAATAGAATCATCGAAGGAGGGTCTTGATGTATCCCCCATCAACGACACAAAACAAAAACAGAGATGTAATTAGTGGATCAAATGAACATAGACTGACACATGTATTGAAATAGGATATTTGTGATGGATGACTCTCGGGGCAGATACTTCCCTTGAACACTGAGGCACGATAGCAAAAACTTGACAGGGACCAAAACTTGATAATGCAAAAGATACTATGACTTAAGTTGGGTGAACCAAAGGAGTTAGGAAACTCAAAGGATTGGTTCAATGCAGAGGTTCAGTAGATTGAAATGCATGCAAAGATAAAATGCCGTGTTCAAGGGCGACTGTAAGGTTACTACTGAAGTTCTCAAAAACTTCTTGGCTTGCTTCCTTCAATTTTTCCCCCCATCCAGATAGACGAGTACCTATTTTTGGTTAAATGAGCTCGAGGAGGGTAACACATGCTCTATATAACTCACCTTCGGTAAGTTCCTCTTCCTTTGATTAACGAACTGGAAGAAGTAAGGGTTCGATCCCATATGGGCCCTTCAATGTATAATTGTTTTAATGAGTCCAGAGAAGGTAAACTCAATTGTTTTTCATATTTAGAGAGTTTGAAAATGACTTAAAGACGACTCCAATGTGGTCCTTTTTCTTAATATTAGTCTTGCAAGGCCGAAAAAGAGATAAATTATCACTTGAAAGATGCCCTTTCAAACCTTTTAACGAGTGGGAAAGGAAGCAAGATCACTCGACAATCTTTTCATGTTTAGAGAGTCTAAAAAGAGCTTAAAGATGACTCCAAGGGGTTCCTTTTTCATGTATCCATGCGAGCCTGAAAAGGAGATAAAAGGTTGCTCGATTACATTCTCATGTTTTTATGAGCGCGAGAAAGAACAAAGACTAAGCTCAGTACTCTGCCTCCATCTTGAAAGCTAGTGGCTTGACTCCAGAATGATCATCAAAGGCTGGAGACATGCCCCCCAAGCTTCAATTCATTCATCAACTTTGAGGTTGTCACCAATTTCTATACTAGATGGAGAAAAAGGATATAGGTGGATGAAATGAAGGTTCAAATATGAGACCTAATGAAAGACTCAACTCGACATCTACGAGATCTGGTGAAAGACTCAACTTGATGGGAGAGGTGACTGTTTCATTTTTTAACGAGCTTGAAAGAAGAAAAGAACTATGATCAAGGCTTTGGGTTCAATCCCTAGATTTATGTTTCATTTTTTAACGAGCTTTCTACAGAGAGGATAACTATGCTCAAAGCTTCTGTTTCATTTTTTAACGAGCTTTCCACAGAGAGGGAAACTATGCTGGTGTGCTCTTCTTGATAATGGCTTCCAAGAGGATAATGCTCTGGAAGGCATGTCAAGGGACAAAACTCAGTCATGGATTCCAAGAGATATTCACTGGAGGGAAGAACAATGCTCTGGAAGGAACACATGTTGAGGGTCACGTCAGGGGTAAGGAAACCAGGATCCAATAGCCCTACCGAAGAGATCACCATGTCAACTACCAGATCCAAGTCATTTGAAGTTGAAGTCATGGGAGATAACACCACATAATTGACCTGTGGCAGGGGTGA
Source organism: Picea mariana (assembly GCA_032191745.1). Taxonomy (NCBI): domain Eukaryota; kingdom Viridiplantae; phylum Streptophyta; class Pinopsida; order Pinales; family Pinaceae; genus Picea; species Picea mariana. The sequence continues at coordinate 16,089 of JASDQU011102658.1, read as the reverse complement.
TATCAAATGCATATAAGAACCATTTAGGGAGGTCATTGGGTTGATGGTCAAGTTAGGGCCAACAAACGAAATTTGATCCATAGTCACCATTATTCCATCGTGTGGAAAAGAAATAACACGAAAGAGGGTGGAAACAATAGCTTTCATGGCATAAACATAATATCTCCCAAGGAGTAAATTGAAATCCAAGGGGTCCTGGACTACCATAACATCAATAAAGATAGTTTTCCCTACCAAATTTACAGGAAATTGAGGAAGGATCCCTAAAGGTTGACTGGTTCTTCTGTTAAAAGTGAACATATTCTGGGTAATCGACGCAAGCTGAGAATAACCCAAAGCTTTTCAAGCAATAGAGGACAAAATACTAATGGACAAACCTTCGTCTATCAGTTTCTGAGGAACGACCCGACCACAAACCTGTACTGTAATCTTGAAAGGTAGGTGAGAGGGAAGATGAGGTCCATTTAGCACACCCCAATAAAAAAGTATGGCGTCATTACTTGGAGGGTTTTTCGCAGAAGAAGGAGGAATGCCCCCCGACATGATAGATTCTGTATCAACAAGAAAAATGTGGGTAGTATCGGGTTTACTCTCTATAGGGAGAGTAGGATCAATGTATAATGGGATCGGATTGACCACCTTGGCACTCTTCAGAGGAAGAGTGGGATTGACTGATGATGTAACCGGAGCAACCACTTTGGCACTCTTCGGATGCAGGGTGGGACTGACCAAGGAAGGGACTAAATCAATCACTTTGGCACTCGTCAGAGGAGGAGTGGGATTGACTGATGAAGTAACCGGAGCAACCACTTTGACACTTCTCAATGGAGGAGTGGGATCGACCAATGATAGAACTAGATCAAACACTTTGGTTTCACTCTTTTGATGAAGAGTGGGGTTGATCGATGATGGAACTAGATCAACTACTTGGGTTTGTGGTTCAATTGAGTAGGAAACTAGATTGACCACCTGATCAATCGGATTGACCGAGGATGGAACCGGATTGACCAGTCCCTCAACTAATGATGGGTTGGGGGAAATCTTACGATAACCTTTTGGAAGTTGAATCTTTTCCAAAAGAGAAGAAGCCTCATCCATACGAGGACAAAGGTGAGAATAATGTTT
>JASDQU011102657.1:25549-53899 GCA_032191745.1 Picea mariana | reverse complement strand
CCATTACTGTAGAAAATATTCTCGAGGAGAAAATTCGAGAGAGCCAACATGAGCATACACAAGATGAGAGATTTCCATCACCATGATACAACTAATATCCAATATTTGGGATAAATTCCAAATGTTCATTTACTTTCCCGCTCTTGCAAATTTTTTCTTCCATTTCTCCAGCCTGTGAATTGTTCTCCCATTTAGCCATCACTTCATGTCCAATTGTTGAAATAATTCCACCTACCTAGATTGATTCATTTATGTTAGAAATGGGTTTTGTGGACAAAAACACTGCACAGCTAGAGAACATTGTAGGACCAAGATAAAAGGAGGAAGAGAATTTTCAAATAAGAAGGGGAGAAAATATTTTCATTTAAGTGTTTATTCATTAAAACCATCTCCATAGTCATGCCTCTATTGGTTATTTTCAAAAGAAATTACGGCTATAAAAATTCTCTGGGTATTATGGGTGAATTGTATTATGAGTTTTCTTGTTTTTCTTGTAATTGCAGATTTGTTATTGGGTTAAATGGACAATAAAAAAATGATTGTAGATAAAACAGAGAAATACACTATGACTATTGAGGTGGATCAAAATATGACACCATTACATAAGATAAATATCTCTAGAGTAAATGGTATAGAGTAAAACAAAAGAAGAATAGAGGGAGCAAAAAATGTTGACTTATGTGCACAGGGAGATTTATTCCCAATAGATCCTACTACTAATTATCACCTAGACTTTAAAAATGTAATAGGATTAGTGAATTTTTTTGTGTAATGGAAAGAAAGGATTGCTGGGATATTGTGAAAATATAAAAGGAAATTGTAGAGACCTTGAGAAGAAAGTCAACAATCTACTTAGTACAATATTTGATTTGGAGGGCATAAAAGGAAAGTTGGTTGAAAGCGTTAATCAAATTCAGAACATGGTTTTGGTTGCAAAAAAAAGAGAATATAAAAGACTTGTCGAAGACAAACAATGTCTTAGTAAACAAGTTGGCAATCTAAAATATAAGGTTTCTCTTTTAATCAAGAGTTTGAAAACAATCAATAAAACACCATTTGGAGAGAGAAACAAAGTTAAAAGTATGGCTAGCATTTCCTCTTTGGTATCATCAAGGGGTGCTATGAAAAAGAGAGTACATGATATAAAATCTCTTACGAATCCAAAAAAGATAAAGAAAATCCAAGACAATGAAAACTTGTCTCATATATTGAAGTCCATGTTTAAGAAAGAGGATATAATCTCTATGATTTGAAAACCTCATTTTAGTTCCCTTAGAAAATCCTTGGTTGATCAAGTTATAAATCAGATAGCATAAGGCATGAATGTAGAGAACGTCCAAAGTTCTTCTGATGATACTGAGATTAGTAGACAAGGTTATCAAACACTCTTTAAATGCTTACGAGAAGGAATGATAAATTCAGGAATCAGTAAAGTTGGCATTCCTCGTCCTTTTCATATAGAAAATGTTCGTGCAAGAAGTAATAGGAAAAATGTTGACCTCATGGGTGACATGTATCATATAGAAGCAATGAAGGAGATAAAACAAAGTTGGGTTGGAAATACAAATATTCCAAATGAAATCGTTATATCAAATCCAAAGAACAACATATGGTTAGATATAGAGAAAACCTTGTAAGCTATGGTGATATTTTGTGATATTTTGTGGATGAAGCACATGGAAAATTGGTTTTTGTCATAAAATTGGATGAGATGGAACTCATTAATAATGAGAAATTTGAAAGAGTTTCAGTGACGTTAATGAATAGGGCCATGGATCCTAATATTGAGGTAGTTGATGGAATCTATTTCTTTGTCCAATCTGAGAATCACATATGGTGTTTGGGTTATGACAACGAATAACAATGTACAACATATATATATATATATATAGATATATAGATATATTTAGCATTAGGAAATTAACGTCATCACATAATTCATAGCAATGCATAATCAACATGACATCATAATTAGAAGTGACACGTTATCAACTCATGAATATAAATCACTGACACGAAACAACAAATCTCATAAGGATAACATTTAAGGAACTACCCGCCCAACCTATCCTGCAAGGTTAGGACCTCCAAAACACATAAGCAACGCTCAAGCCCAGGATTCATCCGATTGATTTTGACCACTTAAGGTATCATGACTGGTGATTGTTTTGAGGAACAAGGAGGTGTCTAAATCCCATAGCCAACTCTTATCCTAAACATCATGCCTAGATTCTAATAGTGAGGCATGCAATCACACGTAAACAATCTTGTCAAATAACATGTAAATGAATAACACTTCATCTACGCAAGAAAGAACAAGACATTAAGTAACAACTGCAACATTCTATGCTATTCTAGAACTTTCAACTAGAGGCACAATACAATAAGCAAACATCATAAGCATCTATCATTTCCAAGGTTGGGCAACCTGTGCTTTAAGCGATCATTTCCAAAGTGCAGATTCTAGTTATAATTAAGTTAATAAGTTAAAAGGGTTGCTCACCATAAACATTATTGTGACTCAATTGAGCCTTGTCCTTCACATGATTTTTTAATTCCCACAATGGGTCTAGTTCCTTCTAAATAATTGATCTATAAAATCACACTAATAATATAATTTATGCTCGAACCCTATGAAACTTGGTAAATTTATACATAAACAATACAAAGTATAATCTACTACGATTTAGCAATCGCTAAAACAATTTCTCTTGTACTAAACAAGAACATTGTAATATCCACATACACAATTAATTCAACGCAACAATTTAATCATTGAGTAACAAGAATAATGCTTATGCAGCTTAAAACTAAATTTACTAAAAAGTTCTAAGCTTGTCCTATACTAATAAAGTTTAAAGGACACAAAGTGTAAATGTAATGGTGTTTAAATGTACTACTTATTTTTCTCAAATTTCACAATTACTCTTATTAATTCAGATGTTGTAACAATTACACATAATCAGAAGTAAACTTCTCTTGCGCAAACAACACCATTTTCTCAACAATATATGATGATATATCAGAATTTCACGTGGTACTATGATGATATATCAGAATTTCACGTGGTACTTGTGTAGCGAAGCAATATGGCGTACATTAAAAACATCATTTTTCTATGTGACTCGAAATTGCACAACTTGTAGCGAAGCAATATGGCGTACATTAAAAACATCATTTTTCTATGTGACTCGAAATTGCACAACTTGTGCAACTCCTTATGTATACTAATTGCACTAGGCGCATTATGTATTCCATTATAATTAATGTTTAACAATAAATAAAAATTATAAAAATAAATCACTATTATAAAAAAATCTGAATGGAATGTCGAATTGACTAATTTAATTATTACATCATCAATTTAAGGAAAACAAACTCATGATGATATAAATTATCACTTACCATGTATTAAAACTCATTTTCATGTAATATGTGTTATGTAGTACTTTTAAAAACATCCAGTAAAGTAAAGTTATTCATGACATCTAAATAGGTATTCTTCTCAAAAGGTATTCTTCTCAACAACACTTTATTAATTTAATTAAGATTTGATCTTTAGCTTAGATTAAAGAATGGTTGTCACACATATTATGTCATATGCTTTACATGTGTGATACTTTTTAGAAATTTTAAATTGCAAGCTTAATCCATAATATCAACAATAGACATTATTATTTCAATGATGCTTGTTTTAACTTGAGATAAGAATCGACCCGTATCATAGACTAAGAAGGTTGTTGAATATCATAAGTAAAAATATATTATTTCTATCTTGGTTACCTAATCTGTAATAATTTACCAATCTGTCATCGACTGTTAGAAGCCACAACAAAAACGTAACTCAAGCGACTAGCTTCCAATTTTGTGCCACACAGAAGGGAGTTTAGCCGTTAAGGATTTTAAGGGCCAAGATAATCACTGCCAGTTGTTTAAGGAAATGCAGACACCATTGAATTCGCTGGAAGCCATTTAAGAATATGCAGGTGCATTGAATTCACTGGCAGCATATAAGAATATGTAGGCGCATTGAATTTGCTGGGAGCATATAATACTAGCATAACCGTTAAGTCGTGGCTGGTGAATGCAGAAAGGTGGCTTATGGCTGTTAAAAACGTAAGCATGCACTGTGAGCTAGCACAAATGATTGGTGACTTTTGGTGATGTCAGCACAACCACCAAATGTTAGCCAGCAGAAATATGAAACGCCTTAATACCTATGTGAATATTTTAATATTTTTTAATCAGATAGACATGGCAATAAGTGAGTGAACAGAGTAATTTTTAAACATAATTAAGTAAATGTAAAAAAGTAAACATATAAACGTATTAAGAACTAAAAACCTATTAAATGTGCCCATTATCAATAGGTGTACGTCTTTCTGCATAATTAAAAGTGCCAAGAAAATCGTTGACAGGATGGATACGAACGCTAGATGAAGGGAACCGCCATAGGAGTCTGTAAAATATGTGGATCTTTTGTCCTTCTCCAAGCCACGTCAAGCCAACAACCATTATCCTTACCTAACGTCGTATCAAGCATTAAACCAACCAGTGACGCATGAAGCGTAGTGAAGGATATTGTTAAAGGGAATTCACACTGAGCACCCAAATTAATTCACACTGAGCACCCAAATTCTGTCCTTGGAAAGAGCCAGGGAAGGGCGCACTGGTGCATGCCCGATTCTGTCAGTGGAAAGAGCAAGGGAAGGGCGCACTGAGCAACCTCAAGCCTACTTCTCACGCTGCTTCACACTATTTGTTTAATGAAGTCTGTCCTCCATCCAACAGTTCTTACAATCAAATTTTAAATATTTTTCTTTTGGTTTTTGGTTCACCGGATGAAATTTTTAACGATGACATCCGCATCAACACCATTGTTCAAGTCTACTCCAAACAATTTGTTTTTCCTAAATAACTCTCCCAAAATGTCACGAGTGCCAATATTGAACTGTCTTAGAGATGGCGCCAGTGGGATTGCATCACCTTTCTGATTATGTTGTTTGCATTGTAACTGCCAAATTCTTAGATTATCATCCCTCACATGTTTATTGAAGAGGCCAACTAATTAACTAATATGTTGTTGTATAGAGCTAATTTTTTGTGGTGGAATTGGCTATTAGGTTGGGCTCATACAATACACTCTGTATCTAGCTATCGATTCGATCTAGGATAGTTAGCACAACTCAATCTAGAAAATACAAAATTTCAAAGCTTAGTTGAGAAAGTTAAATGGCATCACTATCCAAAAAATACTTTATTACACATAAACCCATTAAGGATTTACTAAATCAATTTCAGAAATAAAATGGTAGTTTATGACAATATTTCAAGGGGATGAATAGAAAATCTATCAGATTAAAAATTCAACTCAAATAGAGTATCTTAACTGAAGTCGAAGAGACTTCACTGGTATCTCCCATCCAACGTTAACCATAGAGACTTCACTAGTACCTCCCATCCAACGCTAGGGGTACTATTCTTCCCCCTTAGCCCCATAAACTGCAAATGGACCACACACACAACTAGAAACACTCTAGTTCCAAGCTTGCCTCCCAAGTTAGAGCCACCACTCTCTCTCTCAAGCTTGGTGTCCCAACTCTCACAAGTAAAACCAGTTAAAATAATTCGGGAGCATAACTTTACCCATAACTAGTGTGCTCTCTTTTCCCTCTAGACCATTTTCTTTATAGGAGTTTCCTTAATGACACATCCCCACTTGCACAATTAATTCACTTTTTGATTAAATAAATTAGAATTATTCCCCCCTTACACTTGTCACCATATCCCCAAGTTACACAAGTAATTCCACATTTTATTTTAATTTAAAGTCAATTTCCCTCACCATTCCTAAAAACGCTCCTTAAATCATTCCTAATTGTCTATTTTTCCCTATATTCTCATTTAATGACTGAAGCCTTACTAAATATGAGTTGAGTTAAAATATGATTCATCTCTAGTTAGACTAGTGTTAACTAGACTCTAGATACTTTTCTATGCATACACATTCTTTCATATTTTAAAAACCCCCTTTTACATTTTTCTTGCACACATGTGCCTTATATCAATATTTAAATATAATTCACCCTCTTTTTTAATTCTTAACTTGTTTTACTTCATTCCCTTTTTATTTAATTTATAATTTAGTTTTAGACTTCTTACCAAACTTGGACTTAGGCTTAATTTTTGAATAGGATTAGAATTTCACTTGGGATTTACAATTAATAATTTCAATCATTAATTAATTAATTAAATCTGGAAATGCTTAAAGATTTTACAAGGTTTAATTATTTGCTCAAGGTTTTCTAGGCCACCTAGATTCATTGACTCAAGTTTTATTTCCGTGACGTGTCCTTCAAAACGAACTCCGTGCTCCAAGGGTGTCACTCGCCTTTGACTAATTTTGATAGTTGTCCAACCCTTGGAGTAAGCACTCCATTCAGGCGACCTTATGAGAGACTAAGGACTTCTAAGAAATAAGGTCCACGCCTTATTGCACACCCCTTAGAAATATTCATGAGTGACTATCTCAATCTTCCCTCACGACATCGTGGACTTCTTGAACTAGGTAATCGTTAACCTACAATTCGAGCCATGGTGGGAGTGTTTGTAGGTTATGACAGGGACACTACCACACCTCTCCCTCAATATTTGTTTTTTGTACATGGCCCCTTTAATCCTTATGTGAGTCAGATTAGGAAGCATTCGTCAGCCTGCATCCATCAACGACACACTATCAATGATCCATATACAAAATCATACTATATTCGATCATATGTCACATATGCATAAAAGAAATACTCAAACCAATACGATCCACTCCCTGACTCAATGCAGAGTCCAAGGAGGTCCATTGATGCCATCGGCATCCATAATCTGTTAAGCGACCTGCACACTCAGGGAAAAATCGTCAATAGCATTTGTCAAAACATATATATCAAATAACATTAAATCACAACCATCAACATCATCACAAAATCCATAAGTGAAGCAATAACCATGTACTATAATCGGATTACTTGCTTGCAAGTTCTCTGAAAGAACAAGTCGATAATAGATTCTTGTAAGAGCGAGATGTTACATACACCCCCGTCTTGTTTTAAACTTCATCCCGAATTTGTACAATATATAAAATGCAGTAATAAAAGTATCTAACAAGATCTATATGTCTAATTTATCAAATAAGTAAGGAAATTGCTAGCGCATATCATATGCGTCCTCCCAAGTAGCCAAGTGTGGACTATAATTATCCCACTGGACCTTGACCTGATCGTCTGTTCGAGGTCGTAGTTGTCGAATGTGATGGTTCAGAATGAGGATTGGCTCTGCCATGAGTGCACCTTCGTCTGACACCTACAAAGAACTCATGTCAATCACATGTGTAGGATCACTAACATAATGTCGCAAAACAGATACATGAAAAACATCCTGCATATGCCTCAAAGAATCGGGCAAGGCTAGTTGATAGGCCACGGGTCCTTTCTTTTCCACAAATTTGAAAGGTCCCACAAACCTAGGAGAGACTTTAGCACCCTTTCCAAACTTGATCGAACGTTTGTGCGGCTTCACCTACAAGAAAATGTGATCGCCAAATTCATAATTACGGTCAACGTGATGTACATCAATAAAACTCTTATGTCGATCTTGTGCTTCTTTAATCATGTGTCTTATCATTTGCATTTGTTCTTCCATTTATTGGATCTCTTCTGGTCCTACGAGGACCCTATCCTCAAGTCGATCCTAGCTCAATGGCATCTAACACGGTCACCCGTAAAGAAACTCAAATGGTTCCATCTTAATGCTACTCTGTTAGTTGTTGTTGTATGCAAACTCTACCTATGGAAAGAACTCTTCCCAGCACTTATGTTGGTCCATTACATACATATGAAACATATCTTCCAAAATTTGGTTCGTTCTTTCTGTCTTCTCGTTAGTCTCAGGGTGATATGCTGAACTAAAGTTCAGTTGTGTCCCCAAGGCCTCTTGGAAACTGGTCCAAAAACGTCCTATAAACATCGATCCTCTATTGGATATGATCCTTTTTGGAACACCATGCAATCTCACAATATCGCTAATAAAAAATATAGCTATGTCTGGTGCCTGATATGTCGTACACACAAGAATAAAATGTGCACTCTTCGTCAGAGTGTCAACTACCATGAAAATCGAATCATGTCTCCTTGTCATTAGTGGAAATCCAACTATAAAGTTCATCGAAATGACCTCCCATTTTGATTCTGGAATGACATGTGGCTATAGTAATCCTTTCAGATGTCTATGTTCAACTTTCACTTGCTGACATTCTAGACATCGCGACAGGTAACTAACTACGTCTTCTTTTATTCTTTTCCAGAAGAATAAAGGCTTAAGGTCAGCCTTCATCTTCATGACACCCAGATGAGCCATGTATACTGCTCTATGAGATTCTCTTAAGATCAAATTTCTCAATTAGTCGTTAGGTGGTACATAAATCCTATTATTATACCTCACCAGTACATCATTGTCCAATTTATAACCTTCAAACCTTGGTATCATCATGGTGTCTTGTCTGATATTGTCCTTAACTTATTTGTACCAATCATCGTCGATCTGTATAGCTAGAATATTTTCTCGAAGATTCTTCTGAAGAGGTATCACCAAGAATACAAGTGGTCTCCAACTCAACGCATCGACCACTCTGTTTACCATACCCTTTATGTAATAAATCTTGAAGTCATATTTGCTCAGTAATTATGACCAACGCCTTTGTCGCGTGGTCAAGTCACTCTCTGTAAATATGTGCTGCAATCCATAATGATATGTTTTTAGTTCGAATTTCCATCCAATTAGATAGTGTCTCTACACTCTCAAGGAATACACAATGGCCAATAATTCCAAATCATGCGTTGCATAGTTATCCTCATGTTTTCTTAATTTCCTTTAGATGTAAGTGATCACTCAACCATTTTGCATCAATACTCCACCTAAAAATTCTTTGGACACGTTTGTGCATACCAGGAATTCCTTGTCCATGTCGAGGACTTTTAGTATCGGCGCTATCTTCAACAATTCATTGAGCCTTTGAAATGTTTCTACGCATTTGTCGGTCCATAAAAGGTTCTTGTTTTTCTTTTGCAATTTTGTGATTGGATTTTCTATCTTTGAAAAACCTTCGACGAATCGTCGATAATATCTTTCTAAACCCATAAAGTTGCATACTTCTGGTACGTTTTTTGGTGCATGCCATTCCATAATAGCCTCTACCTTCATTGGATCCATAGTTATACCTTCACTGGATATAGCGTGCCCCAAGTAATAAATCTTTGATTGGTAGAAATAACTTTTCGACAGTTTCTCATATAGATTATTTTTTCATAAACACTATAGTACCAAGCTTAAATGTTCATCATGTTCTTTTGTCATTTGAGAATATATCAATATGTCATCAATGAATACTTGAACAAACTGGTCCAAGTATTAATGGAGCACCCCATTCATCAAAATCATGAATACCCCTGGGGCGTTTGTTAGTCCAAACGGTAAAACGGTAAACTCGTAGTGTCTGAACCTCATCTTGAATGCGGTCTTAGGAATATCTTCCTCTTTCATTCATAATTGGTGATATCCTGATCTCAAGTCAATCTTTGAAAACACTATCGCACCTTTCATTTGATCAAACAAATAATCTATTCTTAACAACAGATACTGGTTCTTGATCATCTCCTTGTTCAATTGATGATAGTCAATACAAAGTCTACACAACCCATATTTCTTATGAAAATAACATGCGCACCCCAAGGTGACACACTGGTTTGTATAAGCCTTAATTCCAGCAACTCCTTCAATTGCATTTTCAACTCCTATAACTTAGGCATTGACATCTGATAAGACATTCATGCTTTCAGTCTAGTTCCAGGTTTCTAGTTGATTGTAAAATCAAACTCTCTCTCAGGAGGCAAGCCTGATAACTCTTCTGGGAACATGTCAACAAACTCTCATACTACTAGAAGGTTTTCTAATCCTTCCTCCTCTCCCTTGTCATTTAGTGCTAAGATTGAATATAACTTACATTCCTTAAGCATGCTTTTCTGTAGTTGTACGGAAGAAATGAACCTCAAGGACACTCCCTAGTTTCTTCCTACAATCACTCTTCTGTGTCCCACATCATCAATCAAACTTAACCGCTCCGTCTTATAGTTTATTATCACATCATGCAATTCCAACCAGTCCATACCGATCACTATGTCATAATATCCTAAGATCATGACATATAGGTTGTCCTTCATTACAAAATATCCCAAGTCAATGTTAAAGTCCATAACCCTTCCTCCAAGCTTTTGTTTGGCACCCGAAGCCATTTCTACATATCTAAACTCTTCTTGTTCGACTGCCTTTACCTTAATTATTTCCAGCACTGCGGTAGAAATAAATATCTCTGTAGCACTCGGATCTATCAAAATACTAAAATTTTGGTCCACGATGGTACCTGACATCTAGAGAACAGTGGATTGGAGCTCGACCTGTTGGTTATTCACTGTGGCATGAATATTGTGGGCCTTTCCCAAATCTCCAATTGTAGGATGTCCTATTGGCCCGACTGCTCTGGCCTTCTCAACTAGACAGTCTCACTAGTAATGTGTCTCTCCCCATGTCCAAAACCTGGTCTTCAGTCCAATACTCCTGGTCCTTGAAGTAGAAGTTGTTGGCCTACCAATCTGAGCTCCTAGTCTATTCTGTTGAACATGCCTAAATTGTTGTTGTTGTAGGTGATGTTGATGTTGATGTGGTGATCCTCTATAGGGAGTCATCTACTGAGGATTCGGTCATCGATGTGTCATGAACATGGGTCCTCTGGACGTATCTTGATACCCTGATGTATGTTTGGCTGGTGTCTGATGCTACTGCGCACCTGATGCTATTTTTACAGTGAGTCTTGCAGGAGTCCTGCCCTAACCCTCGCTGGCCAGCTTTTCGTCAGCTATGAGGGACTTCTGGACTACATCGTGCAACATATGAGGCATTAGGATCCTCACCTTCGCACTAATGTTGGAGTTAATTCTAAACACAAACTTGTTGACCTTCAGCTTCTCCATTTTTAGATGCATGGCATACCGAAGTAGCTCCATAAATCTGGCCTCATACTCCGGCACCGTACGACCACCCTGTCGTAAGGCCTTGAACTCATTGAGCTAGTGCTCAATGAATTCCTCTAACAAGTACCTCTCCCAGAACTACTCCTGAAACAATTCCCATGACATGTCTTGGATGACCATGTTTAGTTGAGGTAGGAGCATCTTCCACCATAGAAGAGTGCTCCCCTTCAGTTGAAATATCACCATGTTGAATTTCATGTTGGAGGTGTAGTCATGAAGTGCGAAGCACATCACCATGTTCTCCAACCATGCCTTGGGGGCTAAGCCATCCATGGAACCCATGAACTTAGGAAACTTCACCTTCTAGAGTTCTCTGTGAATTCCACCATTTCTAGTTGGAGTGCGTTGTGAACCCTCATTGGGTATAGGTTCCCTGGACTCATCTCTATCTAGTCGGTTAATCAAGGCCTCTGACATCCTCTGAAAGGACCTCATCAAACCAACCACAGTTCCTACTACAATATGATCCTGCCCAATGACTTGTTCTTCTCCTTGGGGGTTATACTCCTTTGGCATGGATGCTGCTATTGATATTATGGTAGATGCGAGAGGTATTAACCTCCACATGTAACCCTAGAAATAATAGAATATTCTGGAAAGCAAGAAGAAACCCTAAAGCCTTCAACATAACCCTAGAAGATAAGTCGGCTAAAGATAATAATTAATATTGAGTTTCTAGCCTCCAGAAAGAGAATTCGGCCCAAAAAGCTAAGGAAGAGTAGTATAAATACAAAATGCCTGAGCTCATTTGGACACACACAACTCGCAACTGCAAAAATTTAGTAAGTGCACAAGTTTGGAAAGTAGTTGCAATTGCAACTACTGCAACTAGTATTTTCAGTTTTAGGCTTGGAATTTCTCTTGGTTATGGTTTGGACTTTCTTCTTCGTACACTAGCTTTGGAGAGTGGTACTCTATCTTGATTTTCTTTTGGACCTAGGGTTTGCTTCCGAAATTATTCTTTCTGTCAAGGTTAAGTTGTTCGGGGGTGGCTTCAGCCTATGGTTGGGTGACAATATTGCTATACTATCTATGGTTAAACAATCACACCTATTATTTCTAACAGATTATGGGCCCACACTAGAGTCAGACATTCTAAGCACTAGAAGATAGATTGGGAGGATTTTCTTAGTTACAGTTGTAGTTGCAGTGAAAGTTTTTGATGTAGCAACAAAACCCTAACCCTCTTGTTGAGGCACCTTAAGTGAAGAGATTAAACTAATTTATGGATATCCCAGTGCACCCTAACCCAGTGTGCCTCCTGGTACTCTCATCAAGCTATGACGTCAAGTTTGAGTTTTTGGTCAAAATCAAAGGTTGACCAAGTCAAAGTCAAAGTTTGACCAAGTCAAAGCAGTCATAACTTACTCTATGAAGTTAGAAAACAAGTTAGACGAGGCTTCTAACTTCAGAGCATGGAACACAAGGATTGACCTCATCTTTGCTAATAATAAAGTGTTGAATATCGTGAAAGGAAATATCGTGGAACCACAATTTGAAGAAGGAAAAGAGAAGGAACCTCAGAACATTGCAATTATGGAGAATTTCAAGGACAATGACATCAATTACATGAGTATCATAGTGGACTCTTTAAAAGATTACTTGATACCCTACATCTCTCATCTTGACTCATCTAATAATATGTACAATGCCCTACCTAATCTCTTATCAGTCAGAAACATTGGACAAGTAATGAATCTGAAGAATGAGCTTCGTGACATGAAAATGAATGATGATGAAAGAATAAAATCATACTTTGTGAGAATATCTCAGTTAAAAGATCAACTACAAGATATTGAAGAAATCATTTCAAGGAACTAGTAAATATAGTACTCAAAAACATTCCCAAGACATGGGATGCATTTTCCGCAAGCATGAACACAAGAAAGGAGTATCTCATATTTGAAGAACTTTGGACTTGTTGTTCAAAAGAAGAATCAAGGATTAACACAAAAGGGAAATCCCAAAATAAATACGATGATCAAGCCCTCATAGAAAAATTAAAGAATTTCAGGAATAAGAGGAAGTTTGGCTTAAGGAAGGAAATAGACGAAGCATCAGTTGTTGAAGAAAGGGAACCCTCAAATAAGGCCAAGCAGAATAAAGAAGACATATTCTTCTAAGTCAAGGTAACAATATTCTTCAAAATTTCTTGTACATACCATCTTTACATAGTTTATGTACATATCTTGCATATCTATTTATTAGAAGATAAGATGTTCAAGTGAAACAATACCTATGGAATAATAACAAGATAAGGATTGCTATCACGATGACTACAAGTCAAGCAATACACATGAAAATATGAAGTACGTTGACAACCCTTGGTAAGAATTCCGGTGGAAGCTTTTATATAAGTAACAACTGCCAGATAAGCTGAAATCAGAATCAACCTTGAAAGAGACCCAGAAGAAGTCAAAACAAAAAGAATTCAACAATCAAGAGGAAATTAGAAAAAGGCATGTGACACTTTGTAGAAGGCAATAAGGATGCAACCGAAAGCATGGACTCTCTTAGATGGAGGGAGATGATTACATAATTCCAAAAGAATAGCATGCATTCATTCATGAAGCAAGGATTATGAGGGAGCTAATCCTAAATGATATGATCCATTGAGGATTATGGAGTATCTTTCCATGTTCCAATTGAAAGTAGCAACCATGATAAACAACACATGTTCAATTTGACTCTAGAAGAAGTCTTCTTTGAAAAGAAGCCTTAAAGTATCCTTGGTTGTCCATATACATCCATGATTCTATGATGAAAGGAAGAAGTTGGATTCTTTAGGGAATATAGAAGAAACCATGGACCCAAGAGCTAAAGAGAGACATGAGGAAGAACATGAAAATTTCAAGAAAGAAAGAAAAGCAAGAACAACCGATTATAATACCAAGAATCACAAGACTACTAGTTTGGTTTGAACCCACTAAGAAACAATCAAGCAGAAGAAATGGAAGTTATGATAAAGAATAGTGTATCTAAGAAAATGTGAAAATACTTATGAATGGAAGAATTGCAAGATTCAGAGTTTCTTCTAGAAGGAGGGAGAATACTATGACAACATCTTGTTCCAGTAAACTAGATATACCTCTTGTAGTATCCATAGATTGGAATTTACATGTAAAATATTGTTCTTCCCAATAAAGAAAGTGAGAAAGAAGCTTATACCGGAAAGAGACCCATGTATGTAGATATAAGAAGGCCTTGTATGGATTCAAAAAACTTGATGCAGAGTATCTCATATACAACAGAAGCGTGGTGAAATCTTTCTATGACAGAGATAGTGTATCAGAATAGTTACTCAGAAGTCTGGGATGATGGATTGCTAATCCATGGAAAAATATCATGATGATAGAAGAAGTGCTACTTGGATATGTTTCAGTTTGAGCCTTGCCACAATGTCATGAGATAGCAGGAAACAAAAGTGATGAATTCGACCATGATATATTGTAATGATCAGAGCTATATGAAGCCTTCAAAGAAAACCAGTGTTCCATGAAAGACTAAAGTACATTGAGATCAAGCATTATATTCTCCATGATGAAGTCCAGAAAAGAGAATTGGTTCTCCAATATATCTCCACAGATGAGAAAATAGAATATATTTTAGTAAAGCCTCTGTCCAAGATGAAAAGTTTACGTACTCAATAAACAAGATGAGGCTCATGGAGATGAATTCCTTATTTAAAAAGGAAGATATTACTCTTAGGTTAGGAGGGAACACTGATATTTGATTGATTTATGGATAGTCATTTTTAAGTTTGAAAAAATGTCTAGGATGAGCAGTTCCTTTCTAGTTCGGAAAGTGGTTTGAGATTTCTAATGGACAGGCATTTTCCTATTTGAAAAATGATCCAGATTGGACAACCATTTTCATAATGAAAATGGTCTGATAGATTGTTGATGTACCATAGACAACGATTACCCTTGTGGCCAGTGTGGGGGAATGTTATAGGATAGTCATTCTTCTTGGAATTCACTTTGAGTAGTGGTCAAGTAGAATGCTCTGCCACGTCGGGAATTCATTCTTTCAATGTTCACAGTTGT
Organism: Picea mariana; assembly: GCA_032191745.1. Classification (NCBI taxonomy): domain Eukaryota; kingdom Viridiplantae; phylum Streptophyta; class Pinopsida; order Pinales; family Pinaceae; genus Picea; species Picea mariana. The sequence goes on along the minus strand of JASDQU011102657.1, from coordinate 38,721 downwards.
GAGCAGTTTCGAAGAATGGTATGTTTTCGAGGTTGGTGCAGAACAATCATTTCCATTAGGAAATGGTCCAGACAATAATTCCCTAGTGAAGAATCATTCTCTCTAGGTTTCACTATGATTAGTGCTGGAGGAATGGCCCAATTAGGTGAATGGTCTAGGTTCAACAATTAGGGAAAGACATTCCCTGGGAAAGAATCATTCTCTCTAGGCTGCACTATGATTAGTACCAGAGGAATGGTCGAGTTAGGTGAATGGTACAGGATTAGAAATCAATGATAGTTATTATTATATGCCTAAAAAGAATAGTCTAGATATCCCATGACCGATGCTTTACCTCCTGAGGGAAGATCCTCTTCTAGATCTCACAGATGTGAGTGGAAGAATGGCCTAGATGACTCAGTTTGTATTGTTATGCAGGTTGATATCAGATGATATGATTAATATGGAGACTGTATTCCTCTGGACATTAGTTGTATGCCATTGTGGTGGACGTGTTCCACTGGTTTTGACTATGTGTCATTGGTTAAATAGTCGTGTGCTACTTGGTGTGGTTGTGTACCACTAGATAGTAGTTGTGTACTGTTATGGATAGACACACTTGTGTTCTATTAAATCACATTGTTATAATTTCCATGAAGACTATTAGTAGTGTTTGAAATGATTACCAGCTAGATGGATAGTTAGTGTGCTAGTGGACAGATATTCTCCAGGAGGAAAATGGTCTAGGACAATTATTATTCTAGGATGTATGTCTGGATTAGAAGAATAATCTTTTTAGCCCATGGCGTGGCTTCCAACATCTGTTGGAACAATTATTCTTCTAGGACATATACTCAGATTAGAAGAATAGTTCTTGTATCACTCTATGGAGTGAGTGACTTATTCAACATCATTCCTGATTACTCAGATGGAGTATGGCTTCGAGAGATGATGCCGTTGATTCTATTAGATGATACTGATAGTGATGATGGTGCTCATGATTTGATCATGAGATAGCCCATGTGGCTATGATGATGCTACCACTTGAATGGTATGTTTGCGCTCAATACCATTGTTTTCAATACCTCTATATCTAGGAGGGAGTGTTGATATTATGCTATATGCGGGAGGTATTAACCTCCACATGTAACCCTGACAAGAATAGAATATTCCGGAAATCAAGAAGAAGCACTAAAACCTTGGACATAACCTAGAAGACAAGTCGGCTAAAGAGAATAATTAATATTGAGTTTCTATCCTCCAGAAAGAGAAGTTGACCCAGATAGCTATGGAAGAGCAGTATAAATACAGGATGCCAGATCTCATTTGGACACACACAACTCGCAACTGCAGAAATTCAGTAAGTGCGCAAGTTTGGAGAGTAGATGTAGTTGCAACTACTGCAACTAATATTTTCAGTTTTAGGCTTGGAATTTATCTTGGTTATGGCTTGGAATTTATTCTTGTTACACTAGCTCTGGAGAGTGGTACGCTACCTTGATTGGCTTTTGGACCTAGGGTTTGCTTCCAGAATTATTCCCTTTTGTCAAGGTTAAGGTGCTTAGGGGTGGCTTTGGACTATGGTTGGGTGACAATATTTCTATATTTTCTATGGTTAAACGAGCACACCTATTATTTATAATAGCTACTGGAGGCATCCCACCTCCTCCCCCAGCACCACATCATCTACCTCAACGACATCCTCTAACTATGATTACCTTCATGGACACATTTAAATTTTAATTAGCGATAAGTTAGTAATAAAGTGTTTAATAAAATGCAAGGCGTAATGATCCCAAGTCATGGAGTTGAACCCTCTCTGATACTATATGTAACGCCCCCTTCGATACGACAATGAATGGCGATACACAACATGTAATTTTTTTATTTTTTATTTTTATTTTTTTAGCATTAGGAAATTAACGTCATCACATAATTGATAGAAATGCATAATCAACATGACATCATAATTAAAAGAAACTCATGAACATAAATTAGCGACACAAAACAACACATCTCATAAGGGTAACATAAGTAACTACCCACCCAACCTATCTTGCAAGGTTAGGACCTCCAAGACACATAAACAATGCTCAAGCCCAGGATTCATTTGATTGATTTTGACCACTTAAGGTCTCAGGGTTGACGACTATTATGAGGAATAAGGAGGTGCCTAAATCCCATAACAAACTCTTGTCCTAAACATCATGTCTAGATTCTAATAGTGAGGCATGTAATCACACATAAACAATCTTGTCAAATAACATGTAAACAAATAACATTGCATCTACGTAAGAAAGAACGAGACATTTAGTAACAACTGCAACATTCTATGCTATTATAGAACTTTCAACTAGAGGCACAACACAATAAACAAACATCATAAACATCTATCATTTCCATGTTGGGTAACCTGTGCCTTAAGCGATCATTTCCGAAGTGAAGATTCTAGTTATAATTAATTTAATAAGTTAAAAGGGTTGCTCACCATAAACATTAAGACCTCCAAGACACATAAGCAATGCTCAATCCCAGGTTCCCATTGATTTTGACCATTTAAGGTCTCAAGGTTGGCGATTGTTTTGAGGAACAAGGAGGTGTCTACATCCCTCCCAACACAAGAAAGACGATGTCTACTAAGCTGAAAGAAACATCAATCAATCCAAGCGCAACAGTTTTAATGACACAAATAGCTAGAACCTTCCCTACGAGTGGGGACAATCACATTAGTATTACAAGCAAGTACAACCTTACTTACAAAAACAACTTCATCCACATCGAGAGGTGCAAAACCCTAAGCCAGGTTTCATATGCGTTTATCTATTAATGCGCGCAATGACCCACTCATAAGGTATCACGTTGTCGTATTGCGACAAGTGCGCTAGGAACCCATGCACAAACAAAATAATTCTAAACCTTCAACCCAACATAAAATCCAATGTGCCTGAAATCCAATTCGCACTCACATAAATTATACGATGTCGTTAGAAGAAGGCACTCAAAACAATAAATCAAACATGGGTGCAGGGTGATTATAATCATTACATTTAAATGGCGCAACAACTAGATGTAATTCATTAGTAGTTATCATCATAAGGACTAAATCACATCGTAAGTAACCAATCACCATCTAAGGGTAAAGCATCTAACCATATTTAAGCAACATATACCTTCCATTCGAGGGTTTAATATTTCAGTAAACTCATCTATAAATTTTTCTTCAAGGGTTCTAAAGCCCTACAATAAAATCAAATCTTAAATTGCAAGGAGTAAAAAGAGGAAAAAGGGGGGAAGCCAAGCATTAGACACCCTTACTCAAAGACATGCAATGTGAAAAAATTAATGACGATTTCGCGAGGAAACATAAATTGATTCACCATATTTAGATAAATAAATTAAAATCAAGCATCAATGTAAATATCATAAAGATCACACCTATCATAGAATCAACATCCTTTATTAAAACTAATATATCCCAACATTCAATTAATTAATACTAAATCTCTAGAATGACAATAACAATTTGTTTTTACTCCCATTAATATGATCCACTGATACCATACTCATACTAATCAATGATCAACCTAGTTTATACATCATTACTAACACTTGGACAACATTTCTAAACTCTGTACAAGAATTAATATTGAGATCATGGTAGTGGAAATGACAATATTAGTCAGGTTTATAGATTAAAAATATGTCCGGACAGCACAACTTAAATCTCTGCACCAGTGGAATTAATAAGTAATAAAAGCATCACATTAATTCAAGTGAATTGTTATCCTAATGCAAAGGAAAACGATTAATCTATTGGGCTGGATAAATGAAATACACGTAAAATAATTATGTTAACTGTTATGTCATAAATAATGTGGAACTATTAACGCCGAAGCCAACTATCAACCACATAAACCGTTGAACCTTAGTAAAATTTATATGACTGTTATACAAAAATTGAAATAGGTTGACAGTAGTTTTAATCGCAGCTATCAACACAACACCCATTACTACAACAACAAATCCACTACCTAAAATAGCCAAGGCAACAAATATTCTGAAATTTTAGAACATTAATACAAGGGACAACACAACTTCCATTAATGAACAATTACAGCGCAACAACTACTACAAGGGAAAGACACACTGGTGTAAGATTCAGCCCATAAATTCCAAGTCACCTTAATTTACTGCCAGGAAAAAGGTAGGATGTTGGGTCAATCGTCCCGTCACAATACATGTGGGGAAAAATAGTGAGGCAACGCCCCAGTAGTTGGGATATCTACAAGGGCATCAGGGAAAGGAGGGTAAATACCCAACAATCACCGGCTACCACACAGATCTGGGAAGGCATCAAAATCTACGCAGTGCAGTGCCAAGATAGGCTAAATTAAGAAAAATAAAGGAGAGCACCAACAAACTCAAGAAATTGGTTTTAAGAATACACTTCACAGGTGGAAAGGTTAGGGGCCTATGCACGTTTTGGCCACGAAACATTACGATAATAACTCCAGAAAAGAATACGTTACACGGTCCATAAAAAATTTCATTAAAAATATTTTAAAATAAACACAGGTAAAGATTGGATCTGGTGCTCGCTATGGCTGCGAAACGATCGAACAATTCCATAAAGAAAAATGAAATACAGTTCATAAAAAATATCATTAAATATATTTTAAAAGAAACGTGGGAAAATATGGGATCCAGTGCTTGATTTGGCCCTGAAATGATTGGACAACTCTAGAAAGAAAAACAAAATACAGTCCATAAAAAATCACATTAAAAAGATTTTAAAAGAAACACATGCAAAGATGGGATCCGGTGCTCACTCTGGCCATGAAATGATCGGACAAATCCATAAAGAAAAACAAAATACAGTCCATCAAAAACCGCATTAAAAAGATTTTAAAAGAAACACAGTTAAATATGGGATCGAGTGCTCACTTTCACTGCGAAATGATCGGACAACTCCAGAAAGAAAAATGAAATACAACCACATTCACTCACAATACAACAAAGATATTAAAAATCTAGGCCTTCTTTTATTTAAAAAAAAAACTTTTTCTATTCCAGAGTAAAAGAACGACACTGAACTTCATCTAGATCTTCCAACGTAGAGTTGCACTCGAAATTCTGAGGCTATGGTCAATGAAACAACGAATTCATGGGGAGGCATTCACTTGTTGGGTGAATTACAGGAAAGGTGAAGTTAGGATTTTAAAAAAAGGGAAGAGAGGTACTTGAGGTAAAAGGGAGGTTTGTGTTAGGTTTTTGGTGCATTAAAGTCTGAGTGTAAAACGATAAATAAAGGAAAAAGTCTGGCTTCAAAATTATGGCACAACCCAACAGAACGCCAGAACACCCCTCAGGCATGGAGAGCAAGAAAACCCAAATGCAGCTAAACACTCAAATACAAGGTGCAAGGTCAAGATACCCCATCAATCCACAACATGCGATCTCTCCCACCATGACATATAATTATTGAATTCAACAAACATATATCTCATTCCAAGTTTAACTAATATACAACTGAAAATTAAGGCATATCGTAACCGTAGGTGGATGAGCCAAAATCATTTTCCTGTGCATGCTCCATCTATCTCCCGCTTGCCAATCAATGAGACCTCATCGGTACCTCCCATCCAACTCTATGGGTACTCTTCTTCCCCCTGATCCCCCCAATCCACAAAGGGGCCATAGACACAATACCAGAGAATGCTAGCTCCTAGCTTGCCTTGCAAGGTCGAGCTACCACTCATTACCCGAGCTGGGTATCCCAACTCCCACAAGATAAATTCAGTCAAGATGAAATCCTGGCAGTGTAACCTTAGGCAAACCAGACGTACCTGTACTCCTCCTCCACCATCCTTTTTATAGAGTTTATTTAGTGATTAGTTTTCCAAACCCTCATTAGATTCTTTTTATTAAATTTAATTAGGATAAACCTCCCTCTTACACATGTTACCGGATCCCTTGGTCGCACCAGAAAATCAATTTATTAATTAATTAAATTAGCCTATTTCCCTCATCCACCTAAAAGCATTCCTAAAAATGCTCCTTGGTGTCCCTTTATTCCCTTACACTTCTTAAATGAGTTACGCCTTACTTAAAGCCTAGTTGAGTTCACAAATAGAAGGTTCCAAAGGCTATATTCCTTACTAAGTTAGACATTCCCCTTTTTCTTTAAGTTTTCCCTTTTCCTTAAGTTCCCCTTTTTAACTAAGTTCAGAATTAGCAAGTTTAGACAATGACAACAATTTACCCTTTTAATAATTAAAACTTCATTAAAAATTTTACTTCAATCATTAAAGCTTGAATTTTCTTTACCCCCTTCTTGTTACATGTCCATTGGCTTTTTTTCTTTTTGTTCACATAATCTACTTAGACCTAGGTTTTAATTTCACTAGGCTTGGCGACAGTTCTTAAGGGAAAAAATTGTTATTAAACTTTACTCATACCCTCATTCATTTTAAGGCTGACCAGGTCCTAAGGAGGCATAGTTTTCTAGGCACTAGGTTTATTATCTTACCATAGTTAAAATCATGACATGCCCTTTAGGACGCACTACGTGATCCAAGGGTGCCACTCGCCTCTTTTCATTTTATTTGCACGATGTGCCCTTCAAGACTCACTACGTGATCCAAGGGTGCTACTCGCCTCTTGACTGAATTTGGTAGACGTCAAACCCCTGGAGTCAATACTTCATCAGCTAATATTGTGGGAGACTAAGGGCCTCTAAGGAATAAGGACCCTGCCTTATTGTGCACCCCTTAGAATCATCGTGATCGACTATCACAGTCTGCCCTCATGACATCGTGGATCTCTTGAACTAGGAAATCGTTAACCTATAATTCAAGCCACGAAATGAGTGCTAGTAGGTTGTGGTAGGTCTATTGCCACACCTCTCCCTCAATGTCTCTGGTTTTCATGCATGACCCCTTTAATCCAAATGTGAGTCTGGTTGGAAAGCTATTATTAGCCTGCATCCATCAACGAAACATGTTAGCTATAATAATCAACATCATAATATCTAGTCATACATCACATCTGTAATATCAAAACCATTCAAACCATAAAAATCCACTCCTTGACTCGATCCAGAGTCCAAGGAGATTCATCGATGCCATCGACATCCTCTAACGTCCAGAGTCCTGCACACTCAGGAGAACCCAGTGAATAACACTTATCGATGTAAATATAGAAAAAATAACATATCATCAGATCCACAACATCTCATAATCATAATCAAAAGAACCAATCGTATAATTAACCAAATCACTTGCACAAAAGTGTCCTCAAAGAAAAGTTCGCTCAGTGCCTGCAAGAGCGGGATGTTACATACACCCCCTCTTTTTTTAAACTTCGTCCCGAAGTTTCAAAGTATGTAAGTGCCAAAATAAAGTGTATCACAATATCATATGTCTAGTTATTAAACAAAAATGGAAACTGCTGACGCATATCATATGCGTCCTCCCAGGTCACCAAGTGTGGACTATAGTTGTCCCACTGAACCTTGACATGATATATTGTTTGATGTTGTAGTTATTGAATGCAATGGTCTAGGATGTGGATTGGCTCCGCCGTGAGCGAAACCTCGTCCGATACCTGCAAGGAAGTCATGTCAATAACATGTGTAGGATCACTAACATAATGTCTCAAAATAGATACGTGAAAAACATCATGCATACACCTCAAAGAATCATGCAAGTCTAGTCGATAGGCCATGACTCCCTTCTTTTCCAAAATATCGAAGGGTCCCATGAACCTAGGAGATAGTTTAGCACCCTTTCCAAAATTGATTGAACTCTTATGCGATTTCACTCGTAAGAAGACTCGATCGACAACTTCATAACTACGGTCGACACGACGTGCATCGACATAACTCCTTTGTCGATCCTGCACTTCCTCTATCCTTTGTCTTATGCTTTTCATTCGGTATTCCATTTCTTGGATCTCTTCGGGTCCCACCAGGACCCTATCCTCAAGTCGATCCCAACTCAAAGGAATCTGACATAGTCGCCCGTAAAGAAACTCAAATGGCGCCATCTTAATGATGCTTTAATAATTGCTATTATATGCAAATTATACCAGTGGAAAGAATTATTCCCAACGATTTTGTTGGTCCATCAAGTACATACGCAACATATCCTCCAAGGTTTGGTTTGTTCTTTTGGTATGCCTGTCTGTCTCTGGGTGATATGCGGTACTAAAGTTAAGTTGGGTTCCCAAGGCCTCTTGGAAACTAGTCCAAAATCGTCTGGTAAACACAGATCCTTGATCAGATATAATCCTCTTAGGCATGCCATGCAACCTCACAATCTCGTTGATGAAAACTCTAGCTATTTCAAGTGCCTGATACGTCGTATGCACAGGACTAAAATGTGCACTCTTCATCAGATTGTCGATTACTAAAAAAATCGAGTCATATCTCCTTCCCGTTAGTGGGAATCCAACAATGAAATCCATCGAAATGACCTCCTATTTCGACTCTATAATAGCGTGTGGTTGTAGTAAACCTGCCAGATGTATGTGTTCAACCTTCACCTGTTGACATTCTAGAGATCTTTCCACGTAGTTGACTATGTCTGTCTTCATTCCTTTCCAGAAGAATAATGGTTTAAGGTCTGCCCTCATCTTCATGACTCTAGGATGAGCCGGGTACATTGATTTATGAGCCTCATTTAGGATCAACCTCCTCAACTCATCATTGGGTGGTACGTAAATTTGATTTTTAACACTCAATAATCCGTTGTTGTCCACAGTAAATCCATCAAATTTTGGTACCATCATTGTGTTTTGTCTGATAAAATCCTTGAACTCTTTGTACTAGTCATCATTGCGCTGCAAAGTTAGAATCTTTTCACATAGATTCGTCTGAAGAGGAATCACCAAAAATATGTGTGGTTTCCGACTCAATGCATCAACCACTCTGTTCATTGTTCCTTTTATATAAGTAATCTCGAAATCGTACTCGCTAAGCAATTCTGACCAATGTCATTGTCGTGCATTCAAGTCACTTTGTGTAAAGATGTGTTGTAAACCATAGTGGTCCATTTTTAGTTCAAAGTTTGGTCCAATGAGGTAGTGTCTCTGTACTCTTAAGGCATACATAATGGATAACAACTCCAAATCATGCATCGCATAGTTCTCCTCATGCCTTCTCAACTTTCTCGATATCTAAGCGATCACTCGATCGTCTTGCATCGAGACTCCGTCTAAGCCTTCCTTGGATGTGTCAATGCATACCAAGAAGTACTTGTCCATGTCAGGGACCTTTAGTATCGATGCTATTGTCAAAAACTCCTTGATCCTCCGAAATGCTTCAGCGCATTTCTCAGCCCATACGAACTTCTTGTTCTTCTTCTGCAATTCCACAATCGGATTTACTATCTTCGAAAAATCCTTGACGAACCATCAATAGTATCCTACAAAACCCATGAAGCTACACACTTCTGGGACATTTGTTGGTGTGGGCCATTCCATAATAGCCTCGACCTTTGCTAGATCCACAATGATACCTTCGCTAGAGATGACATGCCCTAAGTAGTGAATCTTTAATTGATAAAACGATCATTTTGACAGCTTCCCAAACAATTTGTTCTCTCGTAGACAGTGTAGTACCAAGTACAAGTGCTCTTCATGCTCCTCCATCGTTCAAGAATATATCAAAATATCGCCAATGAATACTTGGATGAAATTGTCCAAGTATTCGTGGAACACCCCGTTCATCAAGCTCATAAATACCCCAGGGGATTTTGTTAGTTCAAAAGGTAAAACAGTAAACTCGTAATGTCCAAACCTCATCTTAAAAGCGATCTTAGAAATTTTTTCCTCCTTGATCCATAACTGGTGATACCCCAATCTCAAGTCAATCTTCAAAAACACCATCACGCCTTTCATCTAATCAAACAGATCATCAATCCTTGGCAACGGATACTGATTCTTGATTTTTTCCTTGTTCAATTGATGATAGTCAATGAAGAGTCTCCACGACCCATCCTTCTTCCGTATGAAAATAACAGATGCACCCCATGGTGACACACTTGGACGTATAAGTCCTAGGTCCAACAACTCCTTCAGTTGCATTTTGAAATCATTTAACTTCGGGGTTGACATCCGATAAGGCATTCTTTTTATCGATTCAGTCCCCAGTTTTAGGTCGATGGTAAATTCCAATTCCCTCTTGGGAGACAACCCTGAAAACTTCTCTGGGAAGACATCCGCAAACTCTCATACTACCGGAAGGTTTTCTAGTCCTTCGACCACGCCTTTTTCATTTAACGCAAGAATCACATAAAGATGGCATCCATTGCGCATGCTCTTTCGTAGCTGCAAGGAAGAGATGAACCTTAGGGGAACTCCCTGGTTTCGACCTACAATCACATGTATCTATCCCTCATCATTGGCCAATATCAATCGTTTTGTCTTACAGTTGAGTATTGCCTCATGCGATTCCAACCAGTCCATACCGATCACGACGTCATAAGACCCTAAGATCATGACATACAGGTTGGCCCTAGTGACAAACTCTCCTAGGTTAAGGCTACAGCCCGTAACCTTCCCTCCAACCTTTTGTTTGGCTCCCGAATCCATTTCTACAAAGCTAAACTTGTCTTGCTCAACTACCTTTACCTGAATACTTTTTAGCACTGCTCCAAAAACAAAACTCTTTGTAGCACCTGGATCTATCAAAATACTAAGGGTCTAGTCAGCGATGGTACTTGACGTATCGAGAACAGTCGATTGGTGCTCTTCCTGGCGGTTATTCGCCGCTGCATGAATCCAATGGGATTGTCCCAAATCTCCCACAGTAGTGGGTCTGGCTGATCCAGATTCTCTGGTCCTCTACTGGGCATTCATGCTGGTAATGTGGCTCTCCACATGTCCAACACCCTTTCTTCAGTCCAATACTCTTGGTACCTAAGGTAGAATATGACGACTCATTGGCCTGGAACCCTTATCTGTTGTACTGAACAGGCCTAAACTTCCATTGTTGCAGTTGATGTTGTTGCTTGTGTTGTGGTCCTCTGTAAGGAGTCTGTTGTTGAGGCACCGGTCACCGAGGTGTAGTGAAAGTGGATCCTCTCTGGGGGCCACGATATCCTGGTGAATGTCTAGCTGATGTCTGATGCTGCTATGCACCAGATGATGTCTGTTCCATTGGTCTCGCTAGAGTCCTGCTCTGACCCCCGCTAATAAGCTCCTCCTCTACTATGAGGGCCTTTTGGACAACATCATGCAAGGTTTGAGGCATCAAAATCCTCACTTTTTCACGAATGATGAAATTAAGGACGAACACAAACTTGTTGACCTTAAGTTTCTCGGTATTCAGATGCATAGCATACCGAAGTAGATCCATAAAAAGGGCCTCGTACTCGAGAATTGCATGGTCGCCCTATCGCAAGGCATTGAACTCGTTGATCTGATGCTCAATGAATTCCTTATATAGATACCTCTCCCGGAACTGTTCCCATGACACATCTTTGACTGCAATGTTCAATTGCGGGAGGAGCGTCTTCCACCATAGAAGAGTGCTCCCCTTCATTTGAAAGACCTCCATGCAAACCTTCATGTTGGAGGTATATTTGCGAAGTGAAAATCACATCACCATATTCTCCAACCATGCCTCGGTGGCTGCGTCGTTCGGGGCACCAAAGAACTTGGGAAAATTGACCTTCTCGAGTTTGCGGTGAATGCTACTAGTACCGACTGGGGTGCATGGTGGACCCTCAGGAGGTGTCGATTCCCTAGCCTCATCTCTATCCAAATGGTTGATCAGTGCCTCATACATCCTCTAAAAGGACCTCATCATCCCAACGACATCACCCACAGCTACCTGTTCCTTCCCGACAACTTGTTCATCTCCCTAGGGGTTAGACTCCTCAGGAGTGGATGCTACTGGAGGCATCATGCCTCCTCCTCTATCACCCTATCGTCTGCCTCTGTGGCATCCTCTAACCATGATTACTTGCACGAATACAAATCAATTTAATTAGTGACATTTATAATCAAATATCTAATCAATGGAAGTCATAGTGATCCCAAGTCGGGGGTCGAACCCGCTCTGATACCATATGTAAAGACCTTCATCGTTACAACAACATGCAATGCATAACAAGTCCAATATTTTTTCTTTTTTTCAACCATGAAAGTAACAAGACACACAATCAATCAATGCAACTTGACGATGAACACAACGCATGCAATTCAAGAAACAAACATAACTCCCTAGCATACTAGCACATCATGCAGCTGGATACCACACAAGACAATCGATCTAAATAAAAATATAAATGACTACCCTCCCATCCTACCATGCAAGGTTAGGACTTCCATGACACATATGCAACGCTCAAGCCCAGGTTCTCATCGATTTTGACCACTTAAGGTCTCAAGTGTTGATTAAGGTTGGTTGTCATTGATGTCAAGCCTTGAAGAAAGCCCCGTAGCACAAAGGTTTGGGTAATGGACCCAATATTATTTGATGTAAATATGACTCATTATTATTTTTTCATGGTTTATAAGAAGTAAATATGGATGAACTCCAAAGTGGTCCCCTTATGGTGAAATCTCTCACGGGAAGACGCTTTGCATAGTAAGACAACTCATGCTTAATTGTGGAATAATGAGATGAAGGAAAGAGAATTTTTCGGGGAAAGTATCCTAGATGGATAGTTCTTGTCATGCCATTTCTGGTGGTATGTATAGCTTCACATAACTCCTCACGGTTAGAGAGTTATGACCATGTGAAGTTGGAGAACGCAGGTTTGGGTAATGGACCCAAGTTTGTTTGATGGATAAAAGTATGATTTTTTCTATATTTGAAGGTAATACTATTGTAGATGGATAGTACATGTCATTCCATTTCTGGTTGTATGTGGAATGTCACATAACTCCTCACAGTTTGAGAGTTATGGCCTTACGAAGTTGGAGGACCCTCATATATCATATAGAAGCCCCAAAAGGTCAAAGTAGTCAAAGTGGTTTAAGAGATTTTAAAAGTTAAATAATAAAGTGAATTGATGAGTGTGTTATAATTTAAATTGAATACAAAATAAATTATTTCAATAATAAATTTAATGGAGAAATTAGAAGTGGGTTAACCCTAAAATAAGGAAAGTGGGCCAAGTGACCTAGAAGATGTTTTTAAGGAAGCTACTTGGAGAGTATAAATAAGAGGCAAGGCTCTCTCA
>JASDQU011102656.1:55649-85007 GCA_032191745.1 Picea mariana | reverse complement strand
AGTGTTGAAATAATGTAACTGCAAAGAGTATTCTTATTATTATTGATATATTATTCATAGGATCAATCCCCATTGTGGATTGATCATGTCGGTTATTGTAATAGGACCAAATCCCCTTTTGTGGATTGGTCAAAAGACAATTGTAATAGGCAGAATAAGAAGTCGGCCCCAGTAGTTAATAAAGAGACCCAGAAATATAATAAAGGTGGGTTTACCCACCCAGTTTGAGAAGTCGGCCCTGCCAGTGAAGAGACACTTCACAAGTGCCAGACTTGTATAAATAAAGGAGGCTAGCGCATCACTTAGACACAACTCACTTGCTCAGTTTGAGAGACAAGTTCTGACCTGTTACCGGCAAAGGAGAGAGAGAGTGGCGCATATCTAGGAGAGGACTTTCTATATTAGCATAAGAGATCTCTTGGCATTGTATTGGCTATCTATATTAAGGAAGTTTTGCTGGGTTTTCTTCCCCTAGAGGGTTTCCCAGGATAAATGTTGTGTCTCTTGTGATTGTGTATTTCTCAGTGATCTTGGATTATGCTATTGTTATCTAATGAAATGCAAACATCTATAATAATGGCTTAAACATTAACAACAAGTAAACATTATAGTTGAGTTAAGCAATCTTTAAAAGGTTTTACACTTGGTAGCATGTGAGCATTATTAAGATGAATGCCTATTGAAATCACTTACCAGATACAACTAACATCTCCTCTAGGAGAAACTTCTTGTTTTGGTTCCAGATTAGCAAGGAGGAGTAATTGATCACAACACGAGAAGAGTGTTGCTCTCATTTTGTATTGTATTTCTTACTCTTGATCCTTGTTTCAGGCAGGGCACAAGTAATAGCTCTAAAGGAGCTATTGTGACGATTGTTCTTGCTTTTGTTTTATCATTATTATGAAGAGTATTATTCTTGTTTGTTGTTCCTCCCTTGTTGATCTTGTTCCAGGGTCACATATTAGATGAAACATGAAGCAGACTATCCAAGTTGTATACGTGATCATATACATTCATGGTACCAAATAAGATGAAGAAGAAACTATTTTTGAGATACGGAGTATCTCATATGGAGATTGATTGTAAGAAGCAGAAGGCTCCAAAGATGATCAAACAGTAAGTAGACTTGATCAAAGGATAATGAAGCCACCTTGACAAAAAGCAAAACTCATTTGAAATCTGACTCAGCTTTTCATATTAAGACTTGGTATTCAACACCAAGTATTACTTGAAAATACTATGAAGTTTTTGTAGACTCAGAGTAACCCTGATCTCAGAAAGGATCAGATGAAGAGACATCTTCCAAGACTGGGATACAGATGCCATGAGAAGACTAGATCATAGCTTCAGAGACTTCTAGGAGATATGAAATCTCCTGGGAAGATTCCCTTGTTTCAATGACAGAGAAGGAAGCCGGTCAAAAACACTGGGATATGGATTTTTCCGTGAGACTAGAAGGGAAGTCAGTGTTGACTTCCAAGATTGATCTAACAGATCAAGCATGTTGCAGATAAAAGATGTACAAAGTTGATTTATGTCCATAGGATTCTCCCAGTAAGAGGGAGAAGACTATGACGAGACACTTGCTCCAGAAATCGAAGAAATAGTTCCAGATTCATAAATATAACCAGAACAACCATGATTATGATATAGTATGAGATTCAGGGGGAGCAATCCTCATATTTGAGAATTGAGTTATCTCCAGTGCCAGTTGGTGTAGTACATTAGTCAAGCCATGGAGACATGACTACAATAGCAGATAGAGTTACCTCCATGAAAGAAGAAGAGTTACCTTCAGTATCAGTTATTGAGCCCTCTCAGTTTCAGATGAAGTTGTTGCCGTGATGGAGTAGAGGAGTTACTCTCAAATTTCAGCAGTCACAGTGAGAATGGAGCAGCTATTCTCAGCTTCTGAGAAGTCGCAGGTGCAGAGTCTCAGTTCCAGAGGAACAGTTGCAGAGAGAGTAGAGGACATACTCTCAGGTAGTGAGACAAATAGTGCTTTGCAGAAAGCACATAGAGCTAGCACATGATTGTGCATATTAAGTTGGAATTGAAGCAAGTGTACCAGGATGGTACAATGTAATGTGAAAATTGGGTTTGAAGTTGAAGATAGAAAGACTCATGTCTGCAGGTTGAAGAAGGCTCTATACAGGTTGAAGCAAGCTCCTAGAGCTTGGTATGGCAGAATTGACAGTTTCCTCACAAGCTTGGGCTTTACCAAGAGTAAAGTTGATTCTAACCTTTACTTCAAGGTTATGAATGATGAGCCAGTTATATTGTTGTTGTATGTGGATGACTTATTATTAACAGGAGAAGAAAAGCTCATCACATATTGTAAGAAGAAGCTCGCTGCAAAATTTGAGATGAAAGACCTAGGCCTGATGCACTATTTCTTAGGTCTTGAAGTTTGGCAGAGCCCAAAGAAGATCTTCCTTAACCAAGGGAAGTATGCACTTGAAATACTAAAGAGGTTTGATATTTTGGAATGTAAATCCATGAACACACCCATGGAAACAAAGTTGAAGCTCATGGTTGATACTCCATCAGAATTGGTTGGTGCTACTTTGTACAGACAGATTATTGGTTCGTTGATGTATCTGACGAATACCAGGCATGATATATGCTTTGTTGTGAACACCTTGAGTCAGTATCTGGTAGAGCCCAGACGTGTTCACCTTGTAGTTGCAAAGCATGTTATGAGATACCTTAAGGGTACGTTGGACTTTGGTCTTTGTTACACTAGAGATCGTGACTTCATCTGGTTGGTCATACTGATTCAAATTGGGCTGGAAGTGTTTCTAATAGAAAGAGCACTTCAGGATGTTGTTTCGGTCTAGGGTCAGTCATGACTTCATGACAAAGCAGGAAGCAATCCAGTATTGCTCTCAGCACGGCAAAAGCGGAATAGATTGTTGCATGTTTCGCCAGTTGTGAAGCCATATGGCTTCGGAAGTTGTTGACAGGTCTATTTGATCTGGAGATGGAAGCAACCATGATTCTATGTGATAACCAGAGTTGCATGAAGATGACGGAGAACCCTGTGTTCCATGATAAGTCGAAGCACATAGAAATCCAGTATCACTACATTCGTGATATGGTGCAGAGAGGAGTTGTAAAGCTCCAATATGTTGGCACAGATGAGCAGGTTGCAGATGTGTTGACCAAGCCTCTGTCTCATGTAAAGTTTGAATACTTTCGAGACAAGCTTGGTATAGTCTGAAAGGACCTCTCTCGAAAGGGGGAGTGATGTTGATGATACTTTGGTATCATGACCAACAACGGGTAGCTCAGTTAGGATTTTAAATCCTACGGGACTGATCATCCCTGGACAGATCTCGAAGGTCCGGTAAGGACGATCTGTCAAAGTACCTGTGCATGTATATGCCAATTGTGATCAGTAGTGGTAGCTCCGTTAGGATTTTATAATCCTATTTTATAATCCTAGGGAATCTTTATGATTCCTAGGCAGATCCCGAAGGTCCGGTAAAGACGGTCTGTCAAAGTACCACGTGGTAGCTCTGTTAGGATTTTATATCCTAGGGAATCTTATGATTCCTGGGTAGATCCCTAGGGACTGTCAAAGTACCACAAAATGTTGTTGTTGCACCTGCCTCATTCTATTGCCCTATGATGATGATGTTGTTATCTCAACCTCCTGTTGATGATGTTGTTATCTCAGCCTCGTGCTGATGATGTTGTTATCTCAATCTCGTGTTGATGATGATGTTGTACCATCCTTGTGTTGTTGATGATGATGTTGTACCAGCCTTGTGCTGTTGATGATGATGTTGTATCAGCCTCGTACTATTGATGATGATGTTGTATCAGCGTCATGCTGTTGATGATGATGTTGTATCAGCCTCGTGTTGTTGTTGGTGATGATGTGCCAGCCTTGTGTTGGTGAGATTGTTGCTCTAGCTTCATGCTATTGATGTTGATGTTTCAGCTTCATGCTGACGATGATGATGATGATGTTATTCCAGCTCCATGTTGTGAGAGATGATGATGATGCTACTCCAACTCCATGTTGTGAGCGACGATGATGACGATATTCCAGCTCCATGCTGTGAGAGATGATGATGATGCTACTCCAGCTCCATGCTGTGAGCGATGATGATGACGATACTCCAGCTCCATGCTCTGAATGATGATGTTATTGCTGATGAGAAAAACTTCCGATGATTTATAGATGTGCCAGTGAGTGTTCCAGATGTTGATGATGTTGTTGCCCTCTCTTTCTCCTGATGATGTTGTAGAATTTCCTTCTTGTTAAGGGGGAGTGTTGAAATATTGTAACTGCGAAGAATATTCTAATTATAATTGAGTTATTATCGTATAGATCAATCCCCTTTTGTGGATTGATCATGTCGGGACTTATGTATGACCAAATCCCCTTTTGTGGATTGGTCAAACCCTAATTAAATGATGTTAATTGAGAAGTCAGCCCCTAGGGCTAATTAAAGTGGTTTTAGCCACTAATTGAATAAGTCAGCCCAGCTTGGTGAAGAGACACAACCCTAACGCCTATCAGCTAGTATAAATAAGAGAGGATGATGCCTCATTCTCTCACTCACTCAAGTCACTCATCTAGTGCGCAAGTTTGAAGGAAGCTGCAATTAGAAGAAGGAGAAGAGAGAGGCACATTGCTTAGTCTTGGATATTTTCTAGTGTTTTGGTCTTTTATCTTAGCATTGTATTGGCAATCTATATTAAGGAAGTTTTTGTTTGGTTTTCTCCCCCATGAGGGTTTCCCAGGATAAAATGTTGTGTACTTTGTGATTGTGTTTCTTTCAGTGATCCTACTTATGCTATTATTGTCTAGTAAATTGAAAAGAACTTAATAGCAGCTCTAAATTTAACATGAACCAGCAGTTGTACGGTCAATATAATCACATCAAACAACAATGTATAGCCAGATCTAAGGGTGTACAACCTATATGGCCTACTGTACTTGCTAGTCACTTCAACAATCTGTTGCAACAATGGTACAGCCTATATGGCCTATTGTACTTGCTAGTCACTTCAGCAATATGCTCCTCTTCTTCTCCTTGAATGCACTCTACCCTCTTTGAACTCCCTTGTTTTCTCACGTGTCCTATCTTGTCCTATTTATGCTTTGAGAGAAGATAACTAATCTCCTCAATCCTGGCAACTAATCTAGTTGCCACCTATCTCAATCATGAGATGTACGACTAAGATTAAATCCTAATCTAAGTCACTAATGTTTTAGAACTTCTTGAACATTTCATTTAGTTTCCTAAGACTAATTGTTCAAAACATAAAACTTTCACTTTTTCTTCTATTTTTCAAGTGAAATTACAAGATAGAGTTAGTGATCATCTTTCCATGGTGGTCAAATTACAAAGAATTAGTGATCGTCTTTCCAAGGTGGTCACCAAAGAAATGTCTCGAACCACTTCCTACACATTCACACTGAACTTGTGCAAGAAGTTCTTGCTCAAGCTACATTTCTCAACAAATACAACAATCCTTTCTCACTACACTAGAGGACTAATGCTTTTATAGTAGGGAGAAATGTATATGGCCTTTTAAAAAGGTTTGTCCTAAAGTTATGCTTTGAATCATAAGGTTATACCTAACTAATAAACACCAGTCATAAGGGTTGATAGTCACATAGATGGAAGAGTGTAGTCACATGGTTGGAAGAGTGTGGAAGAAAAAAGTTAGTTGGATAACATATAAAAAATTAGAAAAAAAAATAATGAATTTTGAGCCGTGTGTAATACCAAGTTTGTATCATTATGCTTCACATTTTCATGCTAAAGCTTCCATGACAACAAGTTACTCTCTATGAATCCCCGAAAGAGTTCTCGATAAAAAATAAACCTATTTTCGATACTAGAAAGATTGCCAAACCCAAGAAACTAACCTCGAAACATTTATGGTACACTAGAAATGATGTGGCAATTATTGATCATTTCCATTAACCACTCAAGCCATTTCTAAACTATTTTTGGAAATTGTCAACCATTCCCAACTATTTCGCTCTACGATAGCATACTCGTTCAATCTAGTACTAACATCGTCAACGGTTTCAATGTCATGCCTTGTGGGTTGGTGGTTTCGATGTCATGCCTTATCGGTCCTCTTTAGCTTATGGTTGTTATTTGTGTGATGTTGCAACCTATCTTACTATAGTAGCATATCCCTACGTTTGGATTTCATTCCACATTAATCCTCCCCTTCTAATTGTGTGTTTATTGGGTGCAAGTGTTAGGAACAATGCCACAAGCATAACAATTGTTTTGCGAACATGGTTTGTAAGGCATCACCCACACCAAAAGCTTTGCCAATTCAAAAGTTTTCTTTGGCATGCAATCAACCTGGTTGATTGGATAGCATCCTTCCTCACTCAAGTACAAACCTCGTCGATGATTTCAATGTCATTCCTTGTGGGTCGCCTTTGGTTTGTGGTTGTTATCTATTTGATGTTGCTAGCTATCTTACTATAGTATCATATCCCTATGTTGGGATATTGGTCCACATTAATACTTCCCTTGTGTGAAGGGTAGATGTGTCATGAATAACAATTTTGGGGCAAAAATGATTTATAAGGTATTACCCACACCAAAAGCTTTTCCAATCTGGAACTTGGCTTTAGGGCCCGGGTTGATGTGATAGCATCCTCCCTCACTCTAGTACTAACATCATTAGTTGTTGCAGTACCATGCCTTGTAAGCCATCTTTGCATGCATATATAATATATAAATAACCTAACCCTAAAAATCCCCAATAACCCTAACTCAAAAAGACTCATAAGGCATATTTCTAGTTTCATGAAGAGAGCAATAGACCAGCGAATGAAAAGGCACTCGCTATGGATTTGTGGGGCAAAATTTTTCACTCAATGATGATGATGATCTATATCTTGATCCACCAACAGAGTAGCCATGCAGCTGACAATTGAGCCATGATGTTGACATTCATCATTTTGACAATTATCATTTTGTTTCCTGAATCCAAACACATGCATTATGTACGCCATGATGTTGACATTCATCATTTTGACAATTATCATTTTGTTTCCTGAATCCAAACACATGCATTATGGACACTGAGTATTCAGTTCAAGTTTAATTTTGCAATGAAAATTCTTTTACTTTGTGCATTGTGTTTTATATTTTTAATATTTGTTCCTTTATGTCTGAATGAAATATGAATTTGATAGATAGATTTTAACTTGTCCATCCAGCTGTGGTCTAACAGCAACTTGGAGCAGTTGTGATAATGACCCAAGTTCAAATCCTAGTGGGCATGCCCCTCCCCTACGTGGGGTTTACTGGATGTGGCTATTGATTATATTGAATATTGTTGATGTAGCCATTGGGCAGATTATTGTATCGCGCTGGCAAGGTACCAGCAAAATCTCTTATTCAATTAAGTGGGTGAGGTGGGTTGAGCTTCTTTCTGGGTTTCCCGTCCATAAAAAGGCAGGTTCCCATTTTTTTTAAATATAGATTTTAATCAAAATTTATTCCTCCCATTTCTGAATAATGTTTTCTGGAGTTTTCCCCATTCCCTGTGGTTTCCTAAGAAATCTACCCCAAGTTTTTGATACTTTTTTGAGCTCACTGTACCCATTTACAGAAACCCATTTCCTGTAGTTTCTGCTATTTTATTTCCAATACTTGGGAGATAGATAGGTTCACGTCGCTCCCATGTTCCTCTTTAGAAAAATAATGCCATTCAAGCTGAAAATATAAGTTGTACAAGAGGACTTGGTTGTCCAAGATTAACAAAACAACCAGTAAACAGTTGCAGAGCAATGATAAATAGAATCAGGTCTGCCACATACTGGTGTTTTACTGTTAACAGACCCAGCAGAAAGCTCCAAACCGATTAGAAAGGATATTATCATAACAGGGCAGGGGAGAAACAAGCACTGTGAAAATTTTATGATCCTAAAGCCAACATAAGAGATCACTGGGAGGTCTGCTTAGAACTGGTACACTAATCGTCATTAGTATACTTCAGAACGGTGCTTCACCTCTATATTTCGCATATTTGGTGTCTCTTTGGCTATTTTGGGTAATTTAGTTCATAATGGGAAACATCAACAGGTTAACAATAAACTCAATAAGATAAGGGTAGCATATAAAATGATATATTAAAAGAGAAAATATGTTAAATGATATAGTAAAAGCCGACATGCGTGAGATAACCGGGCATTAACGTATTTATAATGAAACGCAAAATATACAGTAGAAACCAGTACTGAAAAAACATAAAATTCTACAAAAAGCTACAAGAAAGAGAAAAAACTAATTGAACGGTATATATCATAATGCGTTTCAGATTTATTACAAGATCGGGATTTACAAATATCATGTGTATCATATTTCGACTAAAGCAAATTACACGATGTTGAGAGAAAGCTGGGGCAAACAGACAGATGCTGTCGATAAGATGTCGGAAAAGAAAACCCTCAACCCTAATTAAAGAGAAAATAAATGCCAAAGATAGCTGTTGGGTTTGTGTTCATCCAAAATGAGCTGCTTAAGCATTTCTGCTCCCAAATGAAAATATTACTCTGAAAAGAGCTGTGATTCAGCGCTATTCATGGCCTAGCAGAATTGAAAATAATAATCAAAAGAAGCAGATAGCTGAGAGCTTAACCTGTGGATCGTAAAATTTGGTAATACGCGGCTTCCCCTGCGTGTTAATCACTATCACAGCTCGAATCATGATGAAAGCCCTCTACAACTACAATTCCTTCACAGAAACTGAAAATTCGTTCAATTTAATACCGATTTGTAAACCTGTACTGCTTATATAGGTTTGTCATTCATCCTCAACGTTCATAAATTCAATATTAACTTAGGGATGGCAACTGTATGTCTCGACACATGGTTCGTGACAAGCCGATCGCATTTAAAAAAATAATAATGGCATATTTTTCATTTTTTTAAATGGATGTAAGATGGTTGAGAGCAGCCTCACCTTTTAGTGGGGTTTTCCCATGTTATATATACAGTTTGAGTGGGCCTAATGGTTAAGAACATGTGTTTCCTCTTAAGAGGTTACAGGTTCAAATCCAAAGTGGGGTAGGGTATGTATACCTTCGTAGACTTTACCAGTCAAATCGCTGGGTGGAATTGGTGCTGGCTTGGCTGTGACCTTAAAAATAGATTATTATTATTATATTATGTTTATTTTTGGATGGTTTGTGTATTTATTTTTGTTTTCTATTTTTAGCATTTTAACTATTGCATACATTTTTTTAGTAAGAAAATCAGTAATCAAGAGTCTTAGATCTAAAGGAAAAATAATCGTAATAGTAAATATTTTAGTTATTTATCAAATCTATTGTGATGAACTCTCCCGGTGGAATATCCATGACAGTTTACAGATCACTGAAAGATTGTTGGAATATTAAAGCAGATCGTAGATGGGCTTATTCGCAGGTGGAAGTCGACTTGAAGGTGGGCCTGGTGGAAGAAATCGAACTGGTAGTGGAGGGTCATTCATGGATGCAAAAAATTGATTATTGGTGAGTTTTGTTTAGATGTTATGGATGTCATTAGGTTGAGAACATGTTGGTTAGGTGTGTGTATCCTTCCAAGCACAGGGTGCCTTCCAAAAAAAATTGGAATGTCAAAGAATTGTTCACATTAGCGTGTGAAGAGAACAGGGGGCTCAAGGAGGATCCTACATAGACCAATCCTCCTGACAAGGTGGAAACTCAAGGAGTCTCTAAAGCATTTCCAAAGTCGAATGTGCCTTCATTTGGTAAGTTCATTTTGTCCCCCTCACTTCCTTCTATTCCTATGGTTTCGGCTGAGGCTTATGTCCCTCATATTCCTGGTTGATATTTGTCTCCTGCCCCGCCCTCTCCAAACCAATTTTCTTCTCCCCGCTCATGTCATGAGTCGATACTTGTATGATGATGGTTGAGTCATTGCATGAAAAGGTTTTGCTCATTGTTGACAGAAGCCTATTTTGGGAAGAATGATCTAGTTTGGTCTCAGACCTAATTTTGGAACAGAAGGTCTATTTTTGGATCATGCGCCTTAGGAAGCAGAAAAGCAGCATGAAGAAAAAGAAGGAAAAGCAGCATGCAGGAGGAAAAGCAACGTGGCGCGCATGCAGACATGCCTAACCATGTTATGGTTAGGGTTTTTTACCAAGATTGTAATAGTTATAAGCCAGTAGAGTAGTATAATAAATACCTAGGAGGTTTAGGTGAGGGTTGGTTGTTTTTGTCATTCGGAAGCTATTGAATGTGGGGAGTTTTGTATGGTTATTGTGGTAGAGTGGAATAAGCTAGAGTTTGAGGGTTAGGTCACAGGCTGAGGATCCTGGTGTGATCTAGTCAGCCTCCCAGAGGGTACTTACCCTCATTTTGATTGTAATATTGACGATGTAATGCGCGCAACGTAGATTTTGCAGCAGGATGAATAAAAGAGTAGAAGAGCGAGATCTTTGTGGATGTAGCCCCAGGGGGGTGAACCACGGTAAAATATTGTGTTCGATGTGTTGTTAATGAATGATTTTACTATTCCGTTAATCATCAATTAAATAATGAATGGTTAAATGTAGTTATAACAACATGCATGCATAAGGTAATGATGAATAAATCATAGAAGTAGATGAATCATTAAATGATGATGATGCATAAGAGAGAGAATATAAATACCATCCCCACTCATTCTTAGACTGCAAACACTTGAATATTGCAATCCCCCATAAATTTATCTTGGGTGAGACTACACTCTGCACTCTCTGTGTAGCGTTGCCTTCTAGATTACCAGGAGGGTCGATAGTTTTGAGGGTTTTGTTCGAAACCTAGTTGAGATCAGAACCTGGGTCAGCGCAAGTAACCAACAAATGGTTATGTTGCCGGTTGTAACTACACAAGATTGAGTGGACAGGATCTGTGGAAGAAAAGCATGGAGGATGAAAGCATAGAAGGGAATGTTCAGGGCATGGAATCCAACGAAGGTGGAGATTGAAAGATGGTTGAGGACAAAAGAAATCGAGTTTGCGCAGAAGGACAACAAAAATGTGTTTAGCGACTTACATGAGGTATTTTTCTGTGATTTCTCACATATGTTGCAGGAGTGGTTATTGAGGTTGAAGGACAACCACCCTATGAACTGGATTAGACAACTAGAGTGGCATCTTGTGGAGATCGCGCAGTTACAGCAAGTTAATAACAAATTTGCGTGCACAACATATTTCTGGTTAGACAGTATTGTTGCAGGGTTTATCACCGAATTTGTAGTAGATACTGCGAAGTCCTACACTGCTACAAAGCAGGATTTTCTGAAGGGACCCAGAGGTAGGTACATCAGATCATTGTATACTTCAATAAAGATTTTATTGTATGACAAAGGTGTGATGACCATGGAATCAGACAACTAAACTTCCTTGCGCACATGGGGGAAGGGGGGAAGCACTGACAAGAGGTTGAGAGATGGATTGATCCAGGATCTTTTCGTCCGGTGACTTATTAAAGAATTGTATTAAATGAGCATAAATTAAAGTGCACCATAAAGAAGGAAAAGCTCAAAAGGAAAAAGACATAATCATGAAATATGAACGCAAAAACTTGATAACGGAGTTCGTTCTTGGTGGACTACGTCTTCGGGTCCTGCTCTCTAATGGGTAAGCCTTTTTATTAACTCCACAAAAGAATTGGGCAAAATACACAAGTATACCTCATTCTGGAGTTAAGCTATAGAATCTTTGCTCAGATCATAAAACAAACATCACCATTGCGTTTGTGGCGTCGAATTACCTAAAAATGATTGTCTCCACACCTCGATCTGAGTCTGGCACTTTCGGACCCAAGAAAAATCTTGTCTCGATTTTTGTGCCCACACTTGCAATTAATGACTGGGCTCTGTCTCGAAACCCGTGCCTCTATCTTGAAATTTGTGTCTCTTTCGTACGGTCGCGCCCTTCGTCCTCTCCTCCTCCCGTACACTAGCAGCAGCCCCTTTTTATAATAAAATGTGGATTGTTATGCATTAATGGGTCGTTGGCACGTTGGTTGATGGATGCTATATTAAGTCATTAGTTAGGCGGAGGTCCCGGGGTTGAACCCGCGGGCCTCCCATTTTGGGCTCCTCGTTATAACAATTTGGCGGATGGCTATTTAATTGGGGGATATTTTGGTAGAGGCGGCTAATTTTAGCGGTTGGCAGAATATGCCACCAAATATGGTGGAACCATTGCCATATTTGGCGGTCTTTAATATATATATATATATATATATATATTTCGGTTGTTGGGTGTCATTGGGCATTTGCCACTGCCACGTGGCAGCGAAACATTGGCCCACGTCACCTCTTTGTACAGTCACCCTTCCATGTCACTTGTCTGCCACATCATCCTGCTACGTGTTGTACGGATTCCACGTTAGCTTGCCACATAGTGTACGGATTCCACGTCAGTCTGCTACGTAGTGTACAGACGCCATGTGGCACGTTTTCATTGGCCCATATGTCGGCCCGAAAAGTCCAAAAATGAGTGACACATGGCAGCCTATGGTGTTGCCACGCCATCATGCTGACGTCGTCATGACACGTGTCGCTCTCTGCGCTTGCCACATAAGTTGTACGGACGATGATTTCATACGTACTGATGTTGACGTCAGCAGTACAGATGCTGACTCATCCCTACTGACTGGGCTAGGTTGACCAAAACTTTGACCGCAAATATCTTTCGATCCGTAACTCTATTTGACAAGCCATTTGAAAGATTGCGACGCGCTCTTTGCAATCATACCATTTTAACTGAGTTTTGGAAACTCTGAATTTTTGTCCTTTCTTTGTCTGTTGGAGCCATTCTGAGCGTCATGAGTTGCCTCTGCGAGTTTTGAGTTGTTCTTAGCCTTCTCTGGATCCTTTTTGGATCACGCCTTCCCACTAAGAGATTTTTGGACCACCAAAATCTTCCATCAATCAATAGGTAAGTGAGGGAAGAGTCCCCTCACTTTGCCTTGCTTGGATGTGTGTCCTTTAATCCTACTCGAAGATAATAAACATCACCCATGCGTGAAGTCCTCGTCCTTCTGTCCAGAATGATATCTTTCTGTAACTCATCCAAGTACTCAATTGCAAACTCATCAACTGAAGGTATTGAAACTTCCTCATCCTGATCCATGATCATGGGAGGCTCAAAAAGTTTTAAGTTCTCAACGTTCACAACTGAGTAAATCTGCATATAAGGTGGAAGATCTAAACGAAAAGCGTTAGTGTCGCTTTTCTCCAAGATGGTGAAGGGCCCATATCAGATGGGCTTGAGTTTCTTGCCTTCACCCTTCAATCTTTCCTTGTTGATGTGAAGCCATACCCAGTCTCCAACTTGGAACTGATGATCAACCTTGTGCTTGTCATGTCGAGCTTTATATTGTGCTTGACTTTTCTCCAATTGTTCCCTAACTGCTTGGTGTATCTACTGGATCCTCTGGATGAACTTGCAAGCTCTGTCCTTTGTTCGTTCTTCATTCACATCGGCATCTATCCCATACATTAAGTCCAAAGGAACCTTGGGTAGGTACCCAAAACATGTCTCAAACAATGAACTCTGAGTGGATGAATATAAATCTCGGTTATAAGCATGATGTACATAGGGTATCTATTCATCCCATAACTTGGGATGTTTGCTGCAGTAGCCTCGAAGCAAAAGTACCATTGTTCTATTTACCACCTCTATCTGTCCGTCGGTCTGTGGATGGAAAGCAGTGCTCCTCTTCAATTTGGTATCCATCATTCTCCACAAGCTAGTCCAAAAATCCCCAAGGAATCGAGTATCTCAATCTGAGACAATGGATGTGGGTAACCCAAAGTGAACCCAAACATACTGAAAGAAGAGATTAGTAGTCTGCTCAGCAGTGATCTGCTTTTTACATGGCATCAAGATACACATCTTGTTGAACCTATCCACTACAACATACAAATAGTCATGATCCCCTTTGGTCATTGGTAAACCCCCTACAAAATCCATGGAAATGCTTTCCCATGGATGGGATGGAACATGAAGTGGTGAGTATAGCCCCAGTTTTCCATTAGTGGGCTTATAAGTAAAACACATCGCACGCCCCTTTACATATTTAGTTACAATTTCTTTCATTTGAGGCCAGTAACAAAACCTTTGCAAATGAGCCATAGTTTTTCCTACCCCAAAATGCTCAGACACAAGAGAAGTGTGAGCTTCTCGTATTACATGGACTCGTTCACTTGTAGGAATACATAGCTTTCCAAGATGATAGAGTAATTTTCCCTGTAGAAAATAGCTCTCTACCTATGCACCATGGGTTAGCTTCTCATATACTTCTTTAAAATCTTTATCGTTGGCATATTGCTCTACATAGCTATCATGAGATAAACAAGTATTCTTAGAAGCAACAATAAGAGGTCTAGAAAGCATATTGGCTACCTTGTTACTTGTACCCTTCTTGTACTTGATTACCAAATGAAATTGTTGTAGAAAACCCATCCATCTATAGTGTTGAGATTGTTCCAGTTTGGTCTGTGCTTGAAGATATTGTAAGGGCCGGTGATCTGTATGTATAATTGTTTCCTTCCCTAACAAGTAGTGCTTCCATTTCTTTACACTTTGAACTAATGCATACAACTCTTTATTATATGTAGGATAGTTAACAACAACTTGGTTAAAAGTTTCAGAGTGGTAACATATAGGCTTATGATATTGCATCAATACTGCACCCATGGCGTATCCGCTGGCATTTGTCTCGATCTCAAAAGTCCATTGAAGATTTGGCAGTGTTAATACTGGTGTGGTACTGATCTTCTCCTTCAAAGTGTCAAAATCTTTTTGTTGCTTTCCTTCCCACTGAAAAGTGTTCTTCACACTGGTTAAGGCATGCAAAGGAGATGCTATAAAGGAGAAGTTGAGAATGAATCTCCTCCAATACTGGACTGCACCTAAGAAGCTTTAGACTTCGGTTACACTCTTTGGCTCGGCCGATTTACAATTACATCAATTTTGGAAGGATCAATTTTCAATTGTCCTCCTCCTACAATATGACCTAAGTATACAAGTGCAGTCTTGCCAAATTCACACTTAGACATTTTCACATACAACTTTTCCCTTTGCAAAGTATCCAGTACCTGTTTTACATGCCTTACATGTTCATCCCAAGTCTCGCTAAAAACAAGAATGTCGTATAAATACACAATCACAAATTCATCTAGGAAAGGCCTGAATACCTCATTCATCACACGCATGAAAGTTGTCGGAGCATTACAAAGCCCAAATGACATAACTAACCACTCAAACAATCCTTGTTTGGTTTTAAAGGTAGTCTTCCATGCATCCTGTTCTACAACCTTGATTTGATGATATCCACTGCGCAAATCTAACTTAGTGAAATAAATAACATTCTTCAACTGATCAAGTAAATCATCTATACAAGGAAGAGGGTATCGATTTTTCACCGTGATTTTGTTTAAGGCCCGGTAATCGACACACATTCGCCATGTGCCATCTTTCTTTGGCACCATCGCGATGGGAGAACCATAAGGAGATGAACTGGGCCTGATGACCCCTTGATCCAATAAGCCCTGTACCTACTTCTTGATCTATGTCATCTCCATAACTGACATCATGTACATGCCCACATTAGGAAGAGGAGAATCCCACTGAAGATGTATCTCATGTTGGATTTCCCTCTTAGGAGGTAATCCATCTGGTTCCTGAAAAATATCATCATACTTAGAAACAATATCAATTAATTCATGTTTATGAGATGGATCACATTCTTGGAAAGCGTCGGATGTACCAACATCTTTCTCTCTTACGACCATGAGTACATATCTCTTATTAGTGTTCATAAGTCTTTTCATTTGTCGTGCACTAACAAGTGTTGTATTTACCCGCATGCTCTGAGCTCTAACAATATATTCCACTCCCCCTTTAGTAAGGTGGTATTTGTTCTCATGACGAAAGAAGACTGCTTTTCTATCATAAAGATAAGGACTCCCCAACACTATGCCACATATATCAAGTGGTACAACATCCAAATCCACTTCATCAATCAACTTTGAAGCAATATAAAATCTGACCCTACATTATTTCGTAACATTAAGTTTTACTTTATCACATACCCAACCAAGACGATAAGGCTTTGGATGTGGTTTCGTTACAAGACCCATCTTCTCGACAAGTTCTTCAGATATTAAGTTTACTTGGAAACCCAGATCGAATAATGTATCTATCTTAGTATGTTTAGATACAACTCTTATATGAAATAACTCATTCCTCTTTCGTTCATCATCATGACATTCATTATTGGAACTTGAACTAGCATGAAGGGAATCTTTACCTTGTACTCCAACCGCTGTGATCTTTCCTTCATCTCTTGAATCGGAACCAAGATCTTGTTGCACTGTAGCAACCATATTTGTCTTCCCCTTTCCACTGAACTGTTTCTGTTTCTTTTCTGGATGCAGTTTCCAACAATGTTCTTCATCGTGACCGCTTTTCTTGCAATGATTGCAAGATGGTTTTCCTCCTTCTCTCGTTACTGCAACGATCTTCTTGTCCTTCCTTTTGAACTTCTTGAAAGTTTTTTGTGGGAAATTGGAAGGTTTCTTTGTGGGATCTTCTTGAACATGTTTCCCCCTGTTCTCAAGGTGAGTGGCTTGCACACAAACTTCGTTGAGAATAGTGGGGTTAAACAAGAGAAAAGTATGACGAATTTAACTGTGAAGTGCGCCAATATACTTCATTAAAGTTTCATAAGAATCAAAAGGAATGTTCAATGCAAGATCTTTCTTCCTAAATTCTTCTGTGAAACTTTGTACAGTTTGACCTTTACTTTGCCTTAAAGTTTTCCATTCCATCATCGCTT
Source organism: Picea mariana (assembly GCA_032191745.1). Taxonomy (NCBI): domain Eukaryota; kingdom Viridiplantae; phylum Streptophyta; class Pinopsida; order Pinales; family Pinaceae; genus Picea; species Picea mariana. The sequence goes on along the minus strand of JASDQU011102656.1, from coordinate 68,161 downwards.
TATGTAAATACCCTAATGGATAGAACTGCTTCCTTATCTCTAATTTAAATTCCGACCATGAGGAAAGAATATTACCACACTTACTTCTGCCTCGAAGCTTGCTCTCCCACCATACGAGAGCGGGGCCTTCCAACCGAAAAGAAGCCAGTTGCACTCTAAATTCCTCTTCATCAATATGTTGAACACGACAATATACTTCAAACTGTCAGATCCAATTATCTAGCTTTTCAGGATTAACATCTCCATTAAACATAGGTAAAGAAAATTTTACATCAAGCGTTAATAATGGTTTCTTAAAAGAGGATTTATGGCTAGAATGATGAGAATGATGAGAATGCTCAGAGGAAAAAGAACTGGAACTTGAAGGTGAAGGTGGAGGCTCAGGAGGATCTCCACCATCTCCCTGATTCACTGAAGCATCTTCATTTGGTGGTGCTTCATTTTTCTTCCCTTTTTTCTTCATCCTCTTCTCATAATCTCCATACATTTTCTTGACCATGTCTGACATGCAATAGAAGACCATGTGAAAGTTTTTTCTCCTATTCATCATGCTTATCCTCTTCTGCCATTTTCTTCCTTTGGGATGTATGACCAACTTCGGGATTGAAAGTCTTAAGAGTTCCTTCACCCTGCTTATGCTTGGCCCTAGTAAGCATTCATACTCAACAATTCAAGTCAAAGACGACCGCTCTAATACCAACATGATCCGAGTTCTTTTCGTCTGGTGACTTATTGAAGAATTGTATTAAATGAGCATAAACTAAAGTGCACCATAAAGAAGGAAAACCTCGAAACGAAAAAGACATAATCATGAAATATGAACACAAAAACTTGATAACTGAGTTTGTACTTGGTGGACTATGTCTTCGGGTCCTACTCTCTAATGGGTAGGCCTTTTTATTAACTCCATAAAAGAATTGGGCAAAATACATAAGTATACCTCATTATGGAGTTAAGCTACATAATATTTGCTCATATCAGAAAAAAAAATATCACCACTGTGTTCGTGGCGTCGAATTACCTAAAAATGACTGTCTCCACGCCTCGATCCGAGTTAGACACTTTCGGACCCAAGAAAAATCTCGTCTCGGTTTTTGTGCCCACACCTGCAATTAATGACTGGGCTCTGTCTCGAAATACATGCCTCTGTCTCAAAATTTGTGTCTCTTTCATACGGTTGTGCCCTTGGTCATCTCCTCCTCCCGTACACTAGCATAAGCCCTTTTTTATAATAAAATGTGGACTGTTATGCATTAATGGGCCGTTGGCGCATTGGTTGGTGGATGCTATATTAAGTCATTGGTTAGGCGGAGGTCTCGGGGTTGAACCCGCGAGCCTCCCCTTTTGGTATCCTCGTTATAATAGTTTGGTGGATGGCTATTTAATTGGCGGATATTTTGGCGGAGGCGACTAATTTTAGCGGTTGGCAGAATATGCCACCAAATATGGTGGAACCGTTGTCGTATTTGGCGGTATTTAATATATATATATATATATATATATATATATATATATATATTTCAGTTGTTGGGCGTCATTGGGCATATGCCCACTGCCACGTGGCAGCCCATGACTGGGCCATGTGGCAGCCAAACATTGGCCCACGTCACCTCTTTGTACAGTCACCTTGCCACGTCACCTGTCAGCCACAACAACCTACCACATGTTGTAGGGATTCCACGTCAGCCTGCCATGTAGTGTACGGATTCCACGTCAGCCTGCCACGTAGTGTACGGATTCCACTTCAATCTGCCACGTAGTGTACAGATGCCATGTGTCTTGTATGGACTTCCATGTGGCACATTTTCATTGGTTCGTATGTTGGCCCGAAAAGTCCAAAATTGAGTGACATGTGGTAGCCTCTGGTGTTGCCACGTCATCATGCTGACATCATCATGACACGTGTCACTCTCTAAACTTGCCACATAAGTTGTATGGATTATTACATCATCTGTACTGATGTTGACGTCAACAGTACGGATGTTGACTCATCCCTGCTGACTGGGCTAGGTTGACCAAAACTTTGACCATGAATATCTTTCGATCTGTAACTCTGTTTGATGAGTTGTTTGCGACATTAGAAATCTTGCGATGCACTCTTCACGATCATGCCATTTTAATTGAGTTTTGAGAACTCTGAGTTTTTTCCCTTTCTCTGTCTACTGGAGCCATTCTGAGCGTCTTGAGTTGCGTCTGCGAGTTTTGAGTTGTTCTAAGCCTTCTCTGGATCCTTTTTGGATCATGGACAAGGAGATGGATAAGGGAAAGCAGAAGGAGGCCATGGACCCAATCATGATGGAAGAGGACCAGATAATGCAGATAATGGAAAAAGTTGAAAAGATGCGCAACAAAAGACCTTACCAATATAAGATGAATAACAAGAAGAGGGCCATAGCCGATAGAGAGGGCTTGGCAAGCGATAAAGAAGAGGTAGAGGATCTTCAGGCCATGGAGCAGATTGAGGAAATATTGCATGCAACATACGAAAGGAAAACAAGAGGTCTAGGTTTAGTAACAAAAGGCAAAACTCTATTCTAGATCACCGTCAGTGTGGAACCTACAACCCAGTGTGCGACTAATACACCTGAAAGAACACAAGCATTTACAAAATTGAATTTTAGTGCAAGAAGAGCAACATGACAGGGGTCCAATCAAGGACAATCAACTAGGGGAGCAAGTTCAGGAAGTAACAGTTAATTATCTACACCACGTAGAGGCAGTAGTTCAACATAGTTCAAAATGGCAAGACAAGATCCCACAATCAAATTACCAGAGTTTCGAGGAGAGGCATCACGGGAGCCTAAAAAGCACTTATTCATCTGTGAAAAGATCTAGGAAGCAAAGAAGATCATAGATGAGGATACAAATCTCATGAAGTTATCTATCACACTAAGAGACCGCACACTGGACTGGTACATGAGCCTTGATGTAAACAATCCACAAGGAATACCAAAGATTGTCGCAGAGGTGAAAAAACTATTGGTGAATGAGTTTCAGAAGCCAAGATACCAGTACATGAATGAGATGGTTGAAATCAGACAGAAACTAGGTGAGTCTGTTTGGGAGATTGATCAGAGGTTCAAATGTCTAAAAGGTAAGTTGAAGTATTCAATTACTGGCATGCAACATAGGAAATTATTTGTGAATTCACTGTTACCACACTTGAAGTATCCATTGAGACAACAGAAGTTCCAAAATACAACAATGCACAACCATAGTATAATCCCGCACAGTAGAACAAGATACCCCAATACAATGCACCGCGAGGAGATCGAGGTGAATACAAAGGTGGAGGATGGGGCAGAGGAGGATTTGGACGAGGAAGAGGGCCAGTAGTATGCCACAACTTCCAACAACTAGGACACTATGCAACAGATTGTCCACTTCCATCTACGACATGTATGTATTGTCGTGCAATAGACCATGACACAGAACATTGTCGAACACTCTTGGGAAAGATTCAAGAAAAAAGGAACCAGAACAACCAGAATGTTCAGTGGATCTTTGTAAAATCTAGGGATGATGGGAAAAACATCAATATAGKTACTCGAGGAGGAGCCAAGATAGGAGTTGATGCAGCAAAAAAATATCCAACTCAACGCCAATGGGTCAAGAAGAATACTGAGCCACAGAAGTAGTTTGACGCACAGAAAGAAAAGGAAACATTTAAGGAGGCCAGACATGAACTTCTTAAGGAAAACATTGCATATACATYAGTTGCGCAACAAACTCAGGATCCAACAATGTACGAAATACCATCCTCAATGGATCACACCAGTAAAGGAGAACCTTTAGAATAAGTAAGTACCATCAAGACTTTTCTGCAATCCTGTGTTAAGTTATTGAATGATCCATCATCTGTTAAGGTCTTCCAAAATCTGCTAGAAATATGTAACACATAGGTAGAAGGGAAGTTAGAGAAGAAAATAGTCAATCATCTCCATACAAGAAGAAGAACAAGCAGGGAATTCATGTTAAATGCCAACATTGGGGATTTCAACATGGGAGATATAATACTTGATTTAGGCTCTGAAGTAAACATATTTCCTAAGAAGACATGGAAGTGTATGGGGGAAACAACATTAGACTATTCACTTGTCCAGATGAAACTAGCAAATTAGAACACATTATTACCAATTGGAAGGCTTAAAGGTGTGACGGTAGATTTGGATGGAGTGCACATTGTGGCAGAATTTGAAGTAATAGAGATAGTAGATGGCACAACACCTTACCCAACATTACTTGGATTGGATTGGGCATTTGATTACCAGGTTGTGATCAACCCGAAGACAAGGAAAATGACTTTTGAATCAAGAGAATATAGAGTTATTGCACCATTGGATCCTTCAGAAGGAGGAAGGTTTGTAGAGGCAACCTATTTGGATTTGGAAGAAATAAATCAGTTATACATAACCACTGCGTGAGAAGAACATTATGTCAACCCAACTGCAGATGGGGTACTCACATGGAGAAGCATTACATCATGTGCTTCAGATTCAGATACAGGTTTGGAGAATTGGCAGCAAAGACTACATGAATTCTCCACAAGGAGGTTCACAAGAATAAATTGTGCAGTAAGATGGGTTGGTGCAGAGATAAGGGAACCTCCCAACTTTCATGGGTTAAATGACTTAGAGGAATTCTTGACCAAATATGAGGAGGAAGTTTTAGAAAAATTAGAGACTCTTAGCCCTGGATATTGCACTTAAGGCAACACCTTCCAGATAGTGGGGTGCGCACAAAGAAACAATTCAGGATTGGTATCAGTGAAAATGACTACTGCGCATTGAATTTGGCGCAAAACAGGGAAGAAATATAGTGCAGAAGTATGATGGGCGAGGAACACCAGTGGAACACCTAGAGAAATGCATAGCACAATGGAGGATGACACCACCAGAGGAATGTCATCATCACTTCATTCATACATTGGAAGGGATCCCGGGGAACTGGTACATAGACCAGGAGATGTGCAAGGGCTCTACATAATGGAAAGTATTATAACATAATTTTGTAGTAACCTTCTCATTTGAGCATGAGAACCCCAACATTGATTCAACTTTGAAGATGATAAGGGGAGTGATATTTTTTTATGAACCAGAGGTCAGAATTATAAAATAATATCAACAACAGATTAGATAAATAGTCAAAGAGTTACTCTCATGCTATCATGCCGAAGAGGAAGGACTGGATGAAGATGACACACGCAACATTCAGATCACAAAGATTGAAGGAGAGAGAGAGGTGGAAGGTCCATCTCTGGAGTCAGAGGCATTTGTTGCACCAATCAAAGTCAAGAAATTCAACATTGGGACAGAAGAAAATCCTAAAATGGCAAGCATTAGAGACTATTGGGATGAGAAAACACTAGAAAGGATAACAAAGTTACTGCGTGAATACAGTGACATGTTTCCAACAACCTTTACAAAGATGAAAGGCATAGAAGGTGAGCTAGGTGAGATGAAGATACCCCTAAAACCAGACGCTAGACCTATCAGACAGAGACCTTATAGGCTAAATCCAATGTATAATAAGAAAATGAAAGCAGAAATTGACCGAATGTTGGAAGTTGGTATCGTGGAACCATTGGAGGAATCTGAATGGATCAGTCGCATGGTAGTCCAGGAAAAGAAGCAAAGTGGGATAAGGATTTGCGTAGATTTGAGAAAACTCAATGATGCTTTCTTACATGATCCTTTCCCTACCCATTTTACAGATGAGGTCTTGGAGAATGTGGGAGGCCAGGAAGCATATTCATTCATAGATGGATTCTCAGGTTACCATTAGATCAAAATAGCGCTAGAGGATAGGTATAAGACTACCTTTGCTATATAATGAGGATCCTATCAATATACAGTCATGCCCTTTGGATTGAAGAATGCACCAACTATCTTTTCAAAGGTATTCATCGTTGGTTTTAAGGAATTTATATATCAGTTTTTAGAAGTATATATGGATGACTGCACTATGTATAGTCTTTTGAAAGATCATGTAGAAGTTTTAGGACTAATTTTGGAAAGATGCAGACAATGTCAGATATCATTAAACATCAAGAAATGCATTTTTGGTACACCTTTTAGGATATTGTTGGGACATATAGTGTGAAAACATGGCTTACTGGTTGACCCTGCCAAGATTGTTGTCATTGTGAACCTACCACCACCAAAGTTAGTGTGCCAGTTAAGATCCACACTAGGACATACATGCTACTACAAGAAGTTTATAAAGGCGTATGCGCATATTACTGCACCAATTGAAAAACTATTGAAAAAGGAGACTTGATTTCAGTGGAATGAGGATTCGTAGCAAGGATTGGATACTCTAAACGAAAAGATGGTGACAACACCTATATTAGTGTTTCCATGTTGGGGAAATAAATTTCATGTGCATTGAGATGCATCAACAATAGCACTTGGAGCAATTCTGGCGTAGCCAGGAGTAGGGGACTTAGACCATCATATAGCCTTTGTAAGCAGGAAGTTGTCAGAATCTGAGCAGAATTACAACACCACAGAAAGAGAAGGCCTAGCCATGGTATATGCACTTTAGAAATTCAAACATTATTTATTGGGAAAGCATTTTAAAATGTTCACAGATCATTCTTCCCTCAAATATCTAGTCAACAAGCCAGTGTTGAGGGGGGGGGGGGGGGGGNAGGGAAGTTGAATGCATGACCCAATAACTTATCAAGGGTATTACACGTCAAAATTCCTCACTTCGATAATGTCACATTTTCATTGTCGCAAGTGCCGCAAGTGTTGCACTTGTAACACCCTGTTTTCCCCAGTCTGTAAAAATAACTATACTGGCCAAGAACTATGGAAAACTCAAAGATGTGAATGTGTGATTTGAATGGACCTTAGTAAAAGGTCGATGAATGTAAATAATGTTATGAATATATGTTACAGGACTGCTGAGAGGGGGATGTGCTGAAAAAGAGACCACGATGGCTGAAGAAAGGTGGTGGAAGGCACCTAGAACGGTGGCATTAACTTCCACCGAACCAAACCGTATTTGGTCTTCACTGGCCCGGAGAACCAAGAGCGGCTCGTTGGCCCCGAAATGAATTACTCACCAGGTTGGTAGGTGAAGAGGCTCCTCATGAGTTAATGAGGGATGGGGATGAACCGCCCATCCGTGGAAGCCTCAGACCTGACCACTGTGGGGAAGTTCGTGCCACACACAACCTCGCCGGGAAAGAAAAGGCAGGAAAGAGGTGTGGGAAGGGGGCAGACGCGACAGAGATCACAAGAGGGGAGAAATCGGAAGGAACTCTGGAAAAATATACAGAGTGATTGATGAACAGAGAAGAAGGAGAGTAACCTTCGCTCTCGACTTTTGATGAACAGAGACTCAGTCTCACAGCATCATGGTCTAAGCTCGGGGGTGGCTAGTGGTAAATCCATTCGGAATCGTTGAGCCTACGATTGGGTGGAAACGAGCACCCTCTCAGCAGTTGCATCACACCTGGTGTTTTTCTGATAAGTGTTAAATCTTGTATCTTGAATTTAAATATTCTGACATGTATGCTCATGGTTTGTGAAATTATGAATGATTTCCATATAAGACTGTCTGTATGGTGTTTGATCAGAAATGGTGGCTGCATGTTTATATTGGAAAGACCACATATGACTTATGTATATATATTTGTATATATGTATATTTTTAACGGATTCAGTATTCAAGTCTGTTCTCGGGAAATCTATTCCCTTATTTTATCTCAAGTAATGCCCTGGATAGATCTTCCCACATGGACACCCTTTTTAAAGTTTACCCAAGAATCTGCCAGAGGATTTTATGGCATAAGTCTAAAAAACCCTGCACGAAAGAGAATGGTCCTCTTAGACTTAGGACATTTCGGCGTTTCGACACCCGGGGTACCTAAGTGCGAGTTCCAATGTACTCGCAAGTCTCGAAACCCTGATTCGCGAAATCCCGAAATGATAGCATGTGGATAAGTTAGGACATCTCAGAGTTTTTGGCACCTGGGATACCTAGAGGCGAGTTCCTTGTACTCGCAAGTCCTGAATTCTCGACCCGTGAAATTTCGATGAGTGAAATCCCGAAATAGGTGAGCAGGTTCAAGAGTTGGTATTTCGAAGTTTCGGCTCCCGGAAGATCTAGGTGTGAGACCTCCTGTCTGCGCACATCGCGAGACTCCGATTCACAAAAACCTCGAATTGGACCATCATGGGTAACTATTGATGTTCGGCATTTCGGGAACCGGGAAAATCAAGGATAAGTTCCCTCGTACCCGCTAGTTGCGAAATCATGAACTGCGAAACCCCGAATCTGGTCAAGTGTATGATGAGCAGGTGTATCGACTTTTCGGTATTCAGGTAGTCGAGGAGTGTGAATCTTCAACCCCTTGTATCGCGAGGTTCCGATATACGAAACCCCGACTCGCGGAATCCCGAATTGGCATAGTGTGACTTGGTTCGACATTTTAGCGTTTCGGTACCCGGAACAACCCAAGGGTAAGTTTCCCTTGTACTCGCAAGTCCCAAAATCCCGACTTGCAAAACGCCGAAAAGATAGAGTGTGGAGAAGTTATTATACTTCGGTGTTTCGTCACCCGGGGTACCTAAGTGCGGGCCCCACGTATTCGCCAGTCTTGAAACCCCGATTAGCGAAATCTCGATGGAGGAAACCCCGAAATAGTGGAGTATGTTTAGAGATTCTGATGACTCAGAGTTTTCGACTTCCGGGAAACCTAGGAGCGCGACCCCTTGATCTCACCTAATGCGAAATACCGAAAGGAGAAATGCCGAAATGGATTAGCACGGATAATATTGGGTGTTTCAGTATTTTGGTACCCGTGATACCTATTGGCAAGTTCTCTTGCACTCGCCAGTCCCGAAAACCCGAAGTGCGAAACCTCGAAATAATAATAGCGCGGACGAGATATAGTGTTTTGGTGTTTCGACACTCGGGGTACGTAACGATAAGTTCTCCTGTCGTCGCATATCCCGAAAACCCGGTTTGCGAACTCCTGAATTAGATGGAGTGATATATATATATATATATATATATATATATATATATATGTTTGTAGGTTTCGGAGTTTAGGCTCCCGGGAAACCTAAGTGCGAAACTTCTTGTCGTCACATATCCCGAAATCCCGGTATGTGTAATCTTGAAGGGTAGAGTACCAGGGCTTAATCTGAGTTGTTATTAATCTCGTTAAGCAGTTAAATCCATTTCGGGCTTCGGCCCTTCGAAAGACAAAAGAGAAAAGGGAAATACATGCATCGCAATTTCCCCNATATGTTTGTAGGTTTCGGAGTTTAGGCTCCCGGGAAACCTAAGTGCGAAACTTCTTGTCGTCACATATCCCGAAATCCCGGTATGTGTAATCTTGAAGGGTAGAGTAACAGGGCTTAATCTGAGTTGTTGTTAATCTCGTTAAGCAGTTAAATCCATTTCGGGCTTCGGCCCTTCGAAAGACAAAAGAGAAAAGGGAAATACATGCATCGCAATTTCCCCGAATCGCGAAAGTCGACGAGCACCTCTCCGATAAGGCCTGTGGTCATAGCCACCGATCATATGAGGGACTTTAAAAAGGGAAAGGAGGGTCTGCGATAGGCTCCTTAGAATTTAAAAAGGTAAGAAAGCCGAAAATTTTCTAGCCCCATGGTGGGTATGTTAGAAATTGGTATCAGAGCATGGTTACAACACTTGGCCTACTTGGGATCATGAACGGGTTGCGCAGAGACTCCATTCGGAGTACTATTAAAAGGAGTAACTCCTTATCTTGACCCCCTCAATTAAAAAGTCGAAGTTAAGAATGAAAAACCCCTATTGTGTGTATGCATGAGAAAAATATGAGTTTATGTACTGGTTATAAATGAATATGAACATTGACTAACAACCAACGTTTTTCCTTTGCACACAAGCGGGAGATCAACCGCGGGAAATTGTAGACGTATAGAATGGTGACTCACCAAGAGGTGGGGGAAGGCTCCCATAATAGAGACGAAGAGTCTGACGGAAGAAGGGCAGTAGGGACCCCTCCAGATCTAGCCGAGACTGTGAGGAGCCTCATGGTCGAATTACAAAGCTGCAAGGCTGACAATGAGAGGATGATGAAAGAACAAGAGAAGAAAACATAAATTAACACAGTTTTATTGTAGAGCCTATCCGACCTACAAAGACAAATGTAGCATGAACCTGAGGTACAGAAACATGGTCATATCAGTGGCCACACTGAGAGGAGCACCTCGAAAAAGGTCCATCCCAGAGGTAAAGGACAAGCGGCGGACGATTCCTCTAGAAAGGAAGCTGGCGGTTCGGAGGGCTCTTCTAGCAGCAGAACTAGTTCTTATTCCTGAAGAAGACAGAGAAAGCGAAATCTTTCTAAGGGTCATAAATTCGAAGAATTCAGGAAGGCCAAACCACCCTCCTTCGATGGTGAAATAAAGAAGGGAGAGGAAGCAGAGGCCTGGCTGCTTAGACTAAAGAAGCATTTCAGAGTCCATGACTTCTCAGAAAATTTGAAGACCCGAGTGGCCACCTTCAACTTGAACGGAAAGACTTCCATTTGGTGGGAAGACCTTAAGAATGTGAAAGGGGTTCGCGAAGAGGACCTGTCTTGGGAATGGTTTGAGAAATACTTCCGAAAGAAGTATCTGTCGGAAAAATATTTCGACGAAAAGACTAAAGAATTCTATGAGCTCAAATTGGGGCAACTCACTATAGAGGAATATGTCAGCAGATTCCTCGAGTTGCTGAGGTATGTACCTTATATAAAGCCAGAAAAGGCAAAGGTGCAACGTTTCATCAGCGGACTACCTAAGGACTATCGAAACATAATTGAATTTGATGAGCCAAAGACCCTAGAAGGCGCTATCCGAAAGGCAAGATATTGTCATGAATAGTTTGGACATCGGACAGAACCTTGCGAAGGCTGGAAACCGAAGAATAGTTCAGGATTTCAGAGAAAGGGGATTAAATCCCCAAGATTTAAGAACTATAAGAAGAACTCAAGGATGAGCTTCCCAGCCCAGAGTGTACACTAGCAGAACTTTCCCTCCTTGAGCGGAAATAAAGCTTCTGGATCTGTACCAGTGAAGGATGATAACCCAAAGAGAGAACCTTTGAAATGTTGGGGTTGCGGAGAAGAACAACTACTGAGAGACTGTCCACACCAACAATAGAATAGTCGGAGAATTTACAGCATCCAGAAAGCTACCACCGTCAATGATGTGGCCAGGAGTGTGCCGCAAATTTATGCAGCGTTGGATAATAACCAAGCCAACCACCAAGCTTCAGTGGTGGAAATAAAAGGTATGATTTCCAACCATCTAGTGTCTATTCTAATTGACCCTGGTTCAAACTTGAGTTATATAGCCCCTAAGACTGTTGAGAAGTGTAAACTACAACCACATAAACCTACCAAGCCATGGTTGGTACAGTTAGCCATTGGCACCAAAAGAAGGGTAGCAAAGGTCATACCAACTTGCCAATTAATGTTGGGTGAATTCCCCACCCAAGCAACCCTTAACATATTACCCCTGGGATTGTATGATCTGTTGATTGGTATGGACTGGCTAGCCACCCATAAAGCCAGATTGGACTGTTACCATAAAACCTTAGAATGTGTAAGTAAAGAAGGAAAAAGGATAACCCTTTAAGGGATCCGAAAACCTGTCTCGGTGAGACAAATATCAGCTTTACAAATGAGAAGGTATTGCTGAAAAGGATGTCCCCTATATGCAATACAAGTGTTGAAAACAATTGAAGGCGACGAACCAAGCCTCGAAGACCACCCTACCCTGAGAGAATACAGAGATGTATTTCCGGAGGAGGTACCAGGTCTACCTTTGATAAGGGACATTGACTTCTCGATAGAACTTGCACCGGGAGCGGTGCCGGTGTCTAGGACACCCTACCGGATGAGCACACCTGAACTAGTTGAACTTAAATTGCAATTGAGAGAAATGATGGATAAGGGCTATATCCGACCCAGCGTGTCTCCATGGGGAGCACTAGTCCTATTTGTGTAAAAGAAGGACAGTACCCTTAGACTGTGTATAGATTATAGACAACTCAATAAGGTAACTATAAAGAACAAGTACCCCTTGCCCAAGATGGATGACCTGTTCGATCAATTGGGGGGTGCGTCTATTTTCTCAATGATTGATTTGAGGTCGGGATACCATCAAGTCCAAATCAAGGGTGAAGACATCCATAAAACTGCCTTCCGGACGAGGTATGGTCACTATGAGTTTGTGGTAGTGCCATTTGGGTTGACCAATGCCCCTGCCACTTTCATGTGCTTGATGAACAATGTACTCAGCAAATTCCTAGACAAATTTGTGTTGGTTTTTATTGATGATATATTAATTTACTCCAAGAATGGAGAAGAGCATGAAGAGCATCTCAGGCTTGTGCTGCAAGTGCTAAGAGAACATCAACTCTATGCCAAATTCAACAAATGTGAATTCTTCCAGAAGCAAATACATTACTTAGGCCATGTCCTATCTGAAGAAGGAGTAGCAGTAGACCTTGACAAA
>JASDQU011102656.1:37889-49332 GCA_032191745.1 Picea mariana | reverse complement strand
TGTACATTTATTTCATTAATATAAATCATGTATTACTGTATTTCTTTGTTTCTGGCAACATTTATGTGTATTTCATTGTGATATATCTACTTTCATTTCATTCTAAAAAATAATCCAGATCAATGGTATCAGAGCAGACTGCTCTTGATCGGTTTTCAGTGCATGTCCCCGACGAGGTCTGAGTATAGCAAGTTGGGTCTCGAGCTTGTCTCTCTTGAGGACAATTGCTCTCGCATGCCCAAGAAACCCTCCATGGCAGAAGAAAAGAAAAATGACAGAGCAAAAAATTCTATTAATATGTTGCTTGAGCAAGCTCTCACGCGACAAAGGGACGAAATGATGGAGAATTTTGCCCACATCCTTCAACGCCTGTCGATAACAACAGGTGCGTCTTCATCAAGCAACCACTTTGGAGGCACCTCTCCTTTCAAGGTACATGTTAATTTTGATATTCCCGCATTTGAAGGTCAGATAGATGCGGATGCCCTAGACAAATGGTTAAATTTGCTAGAAGGTTATTTCTCTGTTCACCATTTTTCTGACAGGGAAAAGATCACCTTCACACTCCTTAAGGCTCTCCCCCATGTCAAACATTGGTGGGAAACTTACTGGGAGCAAAGTTCCATAGAGGAGTCTGAAATATATGGGGTCGAGCCCACTTGGTATTTTTTTGTGGATGCGGTAAAGGAACAATATTACCTTGTTGGAAACTATGGGGACCAGTATATGAGATGGACCACACTACGACAAGAAAGGGGCCAAGCAGTTCGAGAGTTCACCAATACCTTCCATACCTTGTGCACCAAGATGGGTATCAAGGACTTTCAACGACATTTGGTTCTAAAATACCTCGGGGCTCTACACAGATACATCCAAACTGAAATGGATTTTCTGGACATCTCATCACTCGGTTCTACTTATCGATATGCTGTTAAAATCAAACAAAAGTTTAAGCACTGGAACAAATGGAAGTTCAGGTTTGCAAATCCAGAACAACCAAAGTATGATAAATATGACCCTAACAAACAACTTCTTGAAAACTAGTCTAAGCCACAGGAAAAGAAGGGTCACAGAAAGACGAAGAAGGACACTGGAAAATGGTGCAATTTCCACAAAAGCCCCTGGAACAACACCGATGAATCTTGCTCAAAATAGTCATTGGTGGTCGAGATCTAAGAGAAGGAGCCGAACCTTGATTAAGAAAATATTGATTGAAGATAGATCATTGACGCAAATCCCACTGCTGTTGTCGCGACCACAACAATTCAACCAAAAGAACCAATAGATTCTAAAGAGGGGGAGCGCCTTTTTCATTCACAGATGTAGGTGAAGGGGACCCCGCTGCATTTTATTGTTGATAGCGGACTCCAAAAGAACCTCATCTCAACATAGGTTGTCAAACAATTGGGATTGTCAAAAACACCACACCCGCAACCATACAACATTGGGTGGCTTTGCCAGGGACGAGATCTTCGTGTCAGCCAACAGTGGTGATTGTCATACGACATCCAACCCTTCAAGGATGAGGTATTATGTAATGTTTCCCCACTGGATGTCTGTGATGTTCTCTTGGGCCAACCATATATGTGGAAGCCCCATGTTGTTTACGAGTCTCGACCCCATAGTGTCATTGTTACTTTGGGGGGCCATGTCTATAGAATACCAGAGGTAGTTCCAACTACTGTCCCACCTAAACAGTGCCACAAGGTAGTATCTCATACTACAAAATTCAACGTCTTCACAATCTGTTCAGAAGGTGATCAGAAGGATACTGCAACCAATACAGCCTCGGCCCAAGCACCTTCTATCCAACAGAAGCAGGTCAATAAGACTCCAGCAAAGCACACATATCCCTTTTGTACACAAACATCTCATGTAGCCTGATCGATTGAACAKATTCAACCCCTCCAACAACATGTTTGTGACAACCTTCCACAAACCAAGCAATGAGACGTCTCCAACAAGGCATGCAACTCACCAAGATTCAKATTCAACAAACACTTCCCCCTCTCCCCTGTGAACTCAATGCAATGTAGACCATTACTTCCTAAGGAGGGAGGATTGATCCAGGTGGATATCAGTGGCCACCCACCTATTCCATGGTCTCAAAAAACAGTTTTCCATCTTGACARTTTTTCGGGTTCCAAACTTTCGTGGCCGTTTTGAGGCCCTAAACGATGTTTTTTGGGGATTTGGGGCCCAAGTGACTGYTAAGGACACCGACTTAGGCCAGTTGAAAATTGTTCTTCTCGGTTAGACCTTTCCAATGGTGTATCGAGTGCTCCAAACAAAGATCGTATGCAAAATTTATGCCCTCGAGAAGTTGGTGTATCAACTACCCCCATCGGGGCCCACAAACCTTTTGGATTTTCATCTTCTAGGGTTAGGGTTTTAGATTTTACTTATGTTAAAAAGGCATTTGGAGCCTCATTGTAACAATCATCTTCTTGCGAATGCGAGTAGCCGTCACATCTCGTTTCAGAGATAAGCTGCCACCATTCTAGCGAGTCTCTGTACATTTCTTTCATTAATAGAAATAATGTATTACTGTATTTCTCTGTTTCTAGCAATATTTATGTGTATTTCATTGTAATATCTCTACTTTCATTTCGTTCTAAAAAATAATCCGGATCAGTGTAGTTCTTGGGTATTTCTTTTTAACTCAGATCTTGTTCTGTCAATTTATGTCTTCTGTCAGGCCTGCAACTTGCTTCTTTTAACTTTTTGATCTTTGATTGGATTTTATTATATTTCCTTGTTGCAAAATCAACCTTTTCTTCTTCAGATTTGGGTTCATTTTGATGCGTTTTCGTTCATCTAATCGTTTAAAGATTGTTGCAAGGAAATTCAGGGATCTCTTCACTGTTTTAATTGATCTCTAACCCTCATACATTTCCGGAAGATTTCTTAAGTGTGTTTTGTTGTTTTTTGGTGTTCTTTCTTTGGATCATTAGTTTGTTTTTCTGTCTCTTATTGACTGTTGTGAGAGTGCCTTTTGTTTGTATGATTTTTGCTTCCCATTTTCTAAAGTTGCAATAGTGAAAATTATTTTTATTATTGACATAAGAAGCATTGAACAAATCATTCAATTCACATTTACAATCAAATGAAAGGATACTTTTTACGATTGGTTTTTGGATATCGGAAAAGATTTCTTTATAATTTAACACTTAAATGGACTCTTGTTGAAAACAAATTGCATGGAATTTTTGCATTCTTATGTTTGGTAGTGAAAGAAAGAAGCTCTTCTCCTTCCCGTAAATAGAATTTCATCGAAAGAAATGTTTGCTTATCATTCTTTTACTTTTTTGGGATTCGAGTTACAACATCATTAGTTCCACTCTCATGCACCTCTGTGTAAACAACAACCACTAAATCAACGCTAATTAAAAATCGATCTAGAAACTTTTTCCTTTTTAATCTCTTTACACCAACAATAGACTAAGACTAGCAGTATGGATTAGGCTGTGAGAATAACTCTCCAAAGCATTCAAGACAAACTTAGAATCTTATGATAAGGAGAGTAAATCCAACTTTTGTATAAGCATAGCTGGGATCCCCCTCTCACACAAGGGTTACGCACGAGGTCGCGTTTGGAAGAGCAACAAAGATTATCCCTCCGAGGCTTAACCGTTTGTAGTAGTTAGATAGTATATTAAGGGTTCTTCTTGAGGTCCAATTATCTTCATTTGGTCTCAGTGCTTCATGAATTCTGAATCCGTTCGAGGTCCTCTGGAGTTTTACCAGTCCATTTGTCCTCGGTTCTCTTGAAAGATTTCAGACTTGTTATCCTGCCCACATGTTCAGACTCGACTGTTGACTGTACCTGCCTAGAGGCTGACTGTGAGTTGGTGTCCTTAGTATCCATAATATTTAGGGTCCTTACACGAGGTGACGGAGAAGGGAAGTCTTCGTTGTACTGGAACATATGTTGGTCAAACTCACTCGGGCTCCTTGGAGGGTAACCCGTGGGTAAAACCGCGAGGAAGATTCCACCAAGGTGTAAGTACGTTAAGTAGGTCGCCAATGTAACTGACCCACCCACTCATATCCTATCCCTTTATCACTTTGATCATGCAATGTTGGATTTCATCACCAACTAGTATGGTCATTGAGAGAAGGCATTGTTTGCTTATTGGTTTTTCTAGATTTTTAGCGAGTGTTGTTTATTTACTTAATTGTTTTTCAAAATTGAGATTGTAGACAATAAAGGTATTTGTAGACCACGTAGGATGCAAGGGCTGCCTCCGGAAGGCTACGAACCCTTACCTCCTAATTCACCTGAATATTTTTACCATGAAGAGGTTGAGAATCATTCAGATGTTGGGAGCGTTGCTACTCCTTTGTTAGCAAATCCCCAAAGAGACTTAGTTACAGTTGAGGAAGATCCCATTCCTCCTATTAACCCATGTGTCACAAGTTCCTCTCGAGCCACTCCTTCTTTGTCTGGACTCTTTAGGTAACGTCATAGAATAAGATTGTCCTCGTTTTCCATCAAGGCCATACACTAAGACACAAATGGAACCCACACAACCAGATTTTAATGACGAGTGTACGACCCCTGTCCATTCTGCTGGCATGGTAAATCCACAACAAACCCCCGTTCGTTCTATATGGAGAATTCCATCGAACGCGATCTTTACGAAAAATTCAATTTTAGTCGACCACCTTTGGACCCTCTTACCTTTGCTGGTGCCGAGGCAGGACCGTGCGGTCAGACTATTGACCGTCCCATCAAACAAGTAGTCAATCCTGCTGCCATGTCAGTGTAAGTCCAAAGTGACACCAGAGTCGTATTGCCTAGTCATATATAAGGTACTTTGACAATTACTCTTACCACACCACCTCTTCAACCTACAACTCCTTATGTTCCACAGAACCCTGTTGGGACACATGTGCATCACAAAATGCAGAACCCTACCATACACACACACTCAACTACAAACAAATCCCGACTAGGGGCAACCATCGTCTACCGGACCCGTCCCTCCTAGGGTACAACCGCCCTTACACATACCCCATGGGGGGAAAATACCTTTTATTGGTCAAACCCCAGTTGTCACCCAATCCATGGTAGGGGGACAACCTTCTTTTTTTGGAAACCCTCCACAATCTTGGGGACCACCCCAAGGAGCTACATTTCATCAACCTTATCAAGGAGGGCCATCATACCCTAACCCACAAGGAGGAATACCGAATCCTAATCCTTCTGGATTACATTCTGGACAACCTTTCCCAAGGGTCTTGAATCCCACTTGGGGTCCTCAAGGACAACAATATTATCCTCCCCAAGGGTTAAATTTTTACCCTCCGCAAGGACAAGCTGTTTGCCCCCCTCAAGGGAAAACTGTTTATCCACCTCAGCCTAATCAAATGACTTATCTTCCCATGAGCTATAGTGTTTATCCTCCCCAAAACCAACCAAGTTTCCCTTCTCCTTTCATGAACATTCATCAACAACAGACGAATCCTGCCTATACTGGCCAACAACATCAGTACATGGGAGGGCCTACTAGCTACAACTATCCATCTCAACCAGTTTATGGCCCTATTGGTGTCCCCATGCCACACCAATATCATCCTCAGGTCAACCGACAACTACCATTCCTAGCCATGCTAGATTTATTAGATTTATAGGGGTTGACAAATGATCCCATACTACATTTCCCTTTCTAGCCAGTAATTCCTGCTAAGTTACCTTCTTACATCCCAAAATTTGACGGTAAACCTAGCCAAGACCCAAACAACCACATTATGACACTTCATCTATGGTGTTCATCAAACTCACTTATGGATGATTCTATCCGGTTGTGACTTTTCCAGCCCACACTTACAAGCTCAACAGCCAAATGGTACATTGAACTCCAACGCGGTACTTTTCAAGATTTCAACTCCCTGGCCATGGCTTTTCTTAGGCATTTTCAATTACCCATCCATTACGAGACTGGTACATAACTCTTGACTTCCTTTCGCCAAACTAACTCCGTACATATCTTTGATCACATTCATGAGTGGAGACAACGAAGAAGGTTGATCAAAGCGACCATTCCTGACCAATTGTTGGATGAATGGCTTACTAAATCTATTTTAACCCCAATTTCTCATGACGTATCCATGGAAGGTGTTGTCACTGAAGAGGAAGCCATTGCTTGCGCTCAGTACCTGGATTTGGTTTATTCCTAATCAAGTACTTTGTATGAATTGATACCGAATGCTTCTCGCACGTCCACCGATCCATCAAAACCATCTTCCACAGCTCATGCAGATGGAGTTATCGGTGCCATCAAAACCCAATATCCATCATAATTGGTTGGCTCGACTAATTGCTTTGTTCCTGCACCCTCTACTGGTTCGACTTCACTCTCCTCCACCTCCCCCCTAATTCAAATATCTGAGGTGAATGCAGTTCAATCTGCTTCTCCACAACAATCAGAGGGAAAAAAGAAAATGAAAAATAAACCAAAAAAGAACAATAATCATAATGAAAATCCAAAAACACCAACTCAACCACCTGTTGCTGAGAAATAACCACAACGAAAACCAAAAATTTTGTGTCTCATTTGTGGTGATGATCATTACACACGAGACTGCCCTCATCACAACGAAGTTGCAAAAATTTTCAAAGGAAATTCCCAATCCGCTATGTTGACACAACCTTTTCCTCAACAACAGTCCATGGTTGCGCAAGCCCCTGCTCCTCTGACAGGTGGCAATCCCAATCACCCTCCTAGTGAGGAGGCTTCATCGAGTGCCCGTATTTATATGTTTAATGGGATTGATTTAACCACTCGCACTACAACATATGACACTCCGACTAAACTTGATAAAGATAAGGTCATTAACGGTACTACCTCAGATACACCTTCCACCACCGTTACTCCTCAATCTGGGCCACTTTAGGTTGAGAAACCTACTTTCGACTCTATCTTGCACCCTCCCAAGAGCACTATTCGAAAATCAGCTTTTAATCCTAGTTCACATGCCATCCAAAAATACAATATCGTTGAATATTTGGTGCAAGCACCGTGTGCTATGTCCGCTCTCGAAGTTCTACAACATTTCCTGAGTCAACGTAGAACTCTCTTGGCCACCATCGGAGCAATCAACCTTGATTCGTCTAATAATATCACGTTTAACCTCGATAATTTCAAGTCACACATCTCTCACCAGCTTGCTTTCTAGTTCAATGTTGTTGTCCATAACCAACACATTCATTGTACAATACTGGATGAGGGAGCCTCCACATGTGTCATGTCGTTAGCTTGTTGGAAAGGGTTGAAATCACCTTCTCTTAATCAATCCCCTACTATGTTAGGATCATTTGATGGGCGAGGTTTTCATGCCTATGGACTCTTGCAGTCCTTAGTTGTTCAATTGGGAGACAAGATTGTCTCTGTCGATGTTGAGGTAGTCGATGCTCCCCTCGATTACAACTTGTTTTTAGGAAGAAGTTGGTTTTATGCCATGACAGTTGTCGCTTCATCGGTGTTTTGATGTGTACAATTCCCCTATTAAGGTAAAATTGTCACTATCGATAAATTATATTACTGTACCCCCGACGCTCGCACTCACGCAACCAACAACATTCCTTTTTTGGGATATTCCAAGATCACTTACGAAAGTGTAGGAGTAGGTCCTTTAAAAGACTCTTCGCTTATGGGTACCTTTCCTACACCACTTCCTCCCACCTTGCAACATATTGCCACGATCAATATGATCTCGACTATGACATATCAATCCTATGAATCATCTGATCCCTGGGTTGTGCCTAGTCCTTTCGAATTTGATGCACTAGGTGACACTATGCCACTTAGTCTCACCGAGGCTTCATACGATGCCATCCAAACCGCCTCTCCCTCACCGGATGACCAACATATGTTGGAGTCCACTGCTTACTCGTTGCCATCATGGTTGGATTTCCTATCCTCTACTTTCGATTACATCCTTCAGATTTTTCCCTCAGACGAATCCCTTATGGAAATGTTTAGTATCGAAGAGGTACCTTGGGATGATAACCATCATCATTCATCTTTTCTTCCTAGTTTGGATGAAATTAAGAAAGATATACACTCTATCTTTCCTAACGATGTTTCCAATTCTCCCCAATCTCCAATACTCACCCAGGACACTATTTCCGAGGGGAATTTGGGCAACATCTCTTCTGCGATTGCTATCAACATCTCGATCAAAGAAGGTATTGTGGAAAATGTTCATCTTGTTGCCAATTGTTCACCCAAGGAAGTGGAAGATTATACTGCTTTGTTCAAAGAATTCCGCGACATCTTCGCTTGGAGCTACAAGGAAATGCCAGGGATCGATCCATCAATTGTTGTGCATGAGATAAAAACTTACCCAGGCGTTAAACCTGTATGACAAAAACTTCACCCAGTTCACCCTAAGAAATCGCAGCTATAAAGGTAGAAGTTGAAAAACTGTTGAAGTCTGGTTTTATTTATCCTGTCCCCTTGATTGAATGGGTTTCTAACATCGTTTCGGTCGCTAAGAAACAAGGGACCATTCATGTTTGCATCTATTATAGGCATCTTAATAAGGCTTGTCCCAAAGACAATTACCCTACACCTTTCATCGACCAAATTATCGATAATTGCGCTGGCAATGTCATTTTTTCTTTGATGGACGGTTTCTCAGGGTATAACCAGATTGATATTCTACAGGCTAATCAACATAAACAACCTTCACCTTACCTTGGGGGATGTTCGCTTATCGGAAAACAACTTTTGGTCTTAAAAACACTGGAGCTACCTTCCATTGGGCCATGTTGTACGCTTTCCATGACATCAAACATATTGTGGAACCCTACCACGATGAATTACCCTCCCATTCGTATCATCGACGATACCATATTGGTCACCTACGAGCCATCTTTCTTCTATGTCGTTTTTACCACATTCGTTTGAACCCTCACAAATGCATCTTCGCTATCGAATCAAGCCGACTCCTCAGATTCGTCGTCTCCAAAGATGGGATTAGGGTGGATCCATTAAAAATAAAAGCTATTCTTGCTTTACCCCCTCCCAACAATTTGACCCAACTACAAAGTTTGTAAGGGAAAACAAACTTTATTCACCGTTTCATTTGTAATTACGTCGAACTCACTAAAGGATTTATGATATTGTTGCAGAAAGACACTCCTTTCATCTGGGATGACACTGCTCAATGCTTTTTTGATGCCCTTAAGCATGCCTTAACACACACACCTCTCTTGCACCCACTAGATTATACACGAGACTATATCCTTTATTTGGCTGCCTATACTACCACTATTTCTATGGTGTTAGTTCAAGAGGATCGTAACGATGACAAACATGTGATCTACTATCTGAGTAAGAGTCTATCCGGTCCCGAGCTCCGATATTTACATGTTGAAAAGTTGGCTCTGGTTGCAGTTATTGATGTCCAAAGATTTCACCATTACATCCTGTTATGCACTACCACTGCCATCGTGGAATAAAACCCCATGCATCATATCTTAACTCATCAAGTCCTTGGGGGAAAATATTCCAAATGGATCATTATTCTCCAAGAATTCGATCTCGATTTTGCAAAATCAAAAGCTAAAAAATTGTTGGTTTTTGTGGAACTAATATACGATCTTCCCTAAACTGATGAGGATACTAAGCCTAATGATTCTCTTCCTGACGAATCCATGTTCCTTATTAGCATGTCCAACTCTTGGTATGGAGATATTATTCTCTATCTCCAGACCCAACGTTTCCAACCAGACATTTCACGTGACGAACGTCATCGTATCTGCCACCATTCTAAATGCTACCTTATCATTGACGACACTTTGTACCACCATGATATTGATATTGTCCAATGACGTTGTTTAACCCACGATGAGGCTGAACGAGTTTTGAATGAATGTCACCTCAGAGCTTGTGGCGGTCATCTTTCTGGGATGGCTACAACCCAGAAAGTCTTACGTGCTGGTTATTTTTGGCCAACTATCTTCAAAGATTGTATCGAGGCCATCAAACGATTCCCACATTGTCAAATCTTTTAGAAAAAAGGCACGTACCCACCCTGCTTCGCTGCATCCCATTGTTGTCGTCGACCCCTTTGCCAAATGGGGCATCAACTTTATGCAATGTAAGCCCACCTCAGCCGAGGGGCACGGTTATATCATTGTTACCATCGATTATTTCACTAAATGGTATGAGGTTATGCCTACATTTATTAATGATGGTCGTATTACAACACTCTTTGTTTTTAACCACATCATAACTCGCTTCGGTGTCCTGCAAGCTATTGTCACCGATCATGCCTCCCACTTCCATAATCGGATGATGAGTGAGTTGCACGTCAAGTTGGGTTTTCACCATTAAAACTCATCTCCCTACTATCCTCAAGAAAATGGACAAGTTGAAGCTATCAAAAATTCCTAAAGACCATGCTCCAACGCATGGTGGGGATGAACAAAACCTTCTGGCACTTGCAACTTTTCTCCGCACTCTAGGCCTATCGCACTTCGGTGAAAACTACAACTTGATTCACACCATTCCAGTTGGTATATGGTATAGAAGCGGTGTTACCAATCGAGTGCGAGATCCCTTCGTTGAAACTCACCGTGGAACTCCTTCCTCACATCTATGCTGAAGAGGAACGATTTCTGTATTTAACCAAGTTGGACGAAACACGTCGCAATGTTGCTCTCGTTAACAAGACACATAAAAAATGAATGAAAATTCAATACAACAAATCCACAACCTTGTGCATTTGCAAAAGGAGATTTGGTCCTAGTTTATGACCAAGCTCACGATAAGTTGGGGACAATAAAGTTAGAACCTTTGTGGCATGGACCTTATATCATAAAATGTGTACTACATAGAGGCGCCTACGAGTTGGTCAACTACGACATAATATCTCTCAGTGAGCCCTGAAATGGGATTTACCTCAAGAAGTACTATGCATAGAACATATGGCATGTGTGCTTTTTACATTATTGTACTATATACTTTTGATTCGGTGTGTCTTTTCTCTTGCGTGCACAAGTTTTGTCTTAGCTGCTTATACTTTGTCTTATGACTGCATGCGCAGATGACCCCTTTCCCATCTTTGATGGGTTTGTGGATGGCGCTAGTCGACACACCCAGAGCATTGCTTCTGCAGCTTGGGTAATCTAACACTCTGGTGAGTTGGTGAGTTCAGGAGCAATTTTCCTCGGATCGGCAACCAATAACATGGCAGAATATCATGACGTCATCAGATTCTTAACTAAAGCTTTCTCTCTACGTATAACTCATTTGATTATTAACCTAGACTCTCAAGTTGTGGTCTGTCAGCTTAATCAATATTACGTCGTTCGCAACCCAGTCTTACTATGTCTCCACCTAAGAGTTCGTCATTTCAAAAGATCGTTTGAACTTCTTCAATATAGACACATACCGAGAGAACTCAATACAATGTCGGATTCGTTAGC